>CAJHQP010003134.1:0-72416 GCA_905132765.1 Moricandia arvensis | reverse complement strand
AAAGATCAGTAAACAGCGTAAAATCTGTAAAACAGAGTGAATTTCAATTAAGAGAAAGAATCGTATGGGGATTGAAGTTATAGCGCCCTAAAATAAAAACACTCAGGATCCGTACCATCAAGATTGATCCTTAACGAGGATCAAATCGTTAATTGTTGCACCATCCATAGAGAAAAGACTAAGGCCTGAATCCAAACTGTCAGCTGGTAAGTCTTGATCATGTGTGCTTCCGACAAAAAAATCCAGGTTTGCTAAGGCAACAGTAAGATGATTGTCGAGAAAGTTGGATGATACATGTGGGATTGTTTAACACATAACAACCCAATATAGATGCATTTGAAACTTTATTGCTGTAAAAAAATCTCATGAATCAATTTGAAAAGCTTATAATTTTTTTTGTTTTAATTTAAAGGCTACCAATATTAAAAAACGTACTTTTCTGTTGCAGATCAAATTGGAGCCATGTGGTTAATTAATTTTAAGAGATTCAGAACTGTAAGACTAAAAGTTTTCAAAAAAATAGATAAAGTGTATGTTTTAGCCAAGGAACATATCCAGAGTTTTGATTAAAAAACATAAAATGACAAAAAGTTCCCTCAAAATAACGACATAACCTTCAAAGAAGAAATCCACAAGACTAAACTACGAATCAGAAGCATGCATAGTTTGAACATTAAAATCAAATGGGAGGGATGATCAAACGAATCACACTGTTCTTGGCAATGGTCTTGATCTTACGGCCAGGAATGCTAACATGACTTTCGAGCATAGCCACCTCACCGGAGTAGAACCGGCCACTAGAGTCATGGCTAACGGCACGAGCATCACCAGTCACTGATACTCTCCCATTCACGATGGAGACGGTGAACCTGTCTTTGGGAACACCCGGCATGTCTACACGCACGTATAGACCGCCGTTTGGGAGCATCTTCCACTCATAAGCCATATCCGAGCCTAGGTTCACGCATGGGTGTGACTCCAGTAACGGACCGGTTAACGCCGGGTCTGGGCTTCCACAACAAAACTCATTATATTACACATACGGTTTATTGATGTCTCTCTCGTAATAATTTAGAAAACATAACATAGGCTTGCAGAAAAAGACATGTAAATACCATGTGGATCCGTGCCGTGAGGAAACTTGTGAGGACCAGTGCTACTGCGATCTTTGACCATGAATAAATACAAAGAAATCGATTAATTCAGGGTTCGCAGAATATATTCAAAAGTTTGTGAGAAAAAGACGTTGAAAAATAAATCAAGATAATTAATTTTACGGAAAAAAAAAAAATCAAGAAAAATAACTGTAGAACAAATAAATCAAAAAGATAATTACCTTCTCGGTCTGGGCCACCAAGGAAAGCTGTAGAAAATAAATTGAGAATTTTATGAATATATAGAATTTTTAGTATAGAGATTTAAATAACCAAAAAAAGGGATTAGTTTGAAAGTAATATACAGATGCATGAAGGGCTTTGTGATGGGGCGCGGGTTTTGGAGAGCTGAAGCCTGAGAACACCGTCGGACATGTGCGAGATCAGGCCCGAGATCTCGCAGCATTTACAGACCAGACCTGTAGCGGAGCCGTAGTTTCGAGGAGAAGAGTCATGTTTGTGCTCTTTCGGTGCGTCGGCGGTGATAGACACAGCTTTCTTGGTCGGGTCAATCCTTACCTTAACGCCGTCTTGTGGAACACCGGGAAAGTCAATCCGAATGAACATGTCCTCGTTCTCAAGCATCTTGAACTCTGTGAACCCTTTTGGTCCACTTACCAGAAACGGGTTGTTAATCGCGTAAAACCCATCTGCTCCCACACCAAAACAGACATACACAAAAGAACAAAAGAAAAAAAGTATAGTAAAAGTGAAAATGTGAATATGGTTTGAGGATAGTTGAGAAGATGTTACCGCTAGATGGAGGAGCAACGGTAATAGGGACCACCATTATTCAACGACGAGGGAGATGTTGTCTGTGAGGTTTCAGATTACTGAGTTAACTGTTCTTTAGGGTTTCTCTCTCTCTCACTGTTTTTTCGACAGCCTTTAGAGCATGTACATTGGTGGTCTCTTAGCAGAGGTCCTTAACTTTTCTAAAATACTTTTCTTAACTTTTAACTAAGAAAACCTAAAAGACGTCTCTTAAATAAGAGTCTTAAGAGCCGTCTCTTAACAAAAAAAATTTAAAAAAAAAAAAAAAAATCAAATTAAGTTAAGAACCTCTAAGAGACGCTGATAAACATGGTCTTATGTTCAGAGCAAAGGGAAGGCAACGAAGACAAGACACTGAGCTGTCAGATCAAAACGACGAGGGATAGGGGACACGCGTCTTCTTTCCATTTGCGACTTTGTAATGCAGCAGAATTAAACGCGCTTCGTCCACCCTTTAGCGAAACATTTTTTCTTTATTTTTTTGTATTTATATATTAAGGAGAACAAAAGTGTATGATAAAGTTTACTACGTCGTGAAATCATGTGTATCTTTGGATATGTAAATACATATGATGGATAGAAACAAGATTTACATGTTAATTTGATTGAGCATCTTATACGTTCTGTAAGAAAAAAAATATCCATATCGTTCTTGAAATATTCAGAACTCAACATAACATAAGAAGAATAGACCATCAATTAAACATGATATTCTCCATAAAAAAACATGAACTAAAGATGGTGATAAAATTAGAAAGGAGGGATCATAAGGCGGATGACTCCATGTTTAGCGATTACTTTGATCCGACGCTTGTCATAGTCTAGAGGAACGACAGCGACCTTGCCTCTGTACTCACGCCCACTCGAGTCGTGTATAGCCGGAGGAGCTCTTCCGATGACAGTGACGCCACCGTCACTTTCCACCGTCACCGTGAAACGATCGTTGGGGACGCCGGGCATGTCAATACGCAGGAAGAGACCGCCGTTTGGGAGATGCTTTGATTCGTACGCACTCGTGGATCCCTCCAACACTGAAGGGTGTGGTAGTGTCACCGGACCCGTAAACGCCGGATCTGTCCAAAAACATTAATCACATAACATAATTAACATCGATCAATATTATATGCTAACGTCCTCAATTAATTTTTTGTTCAGTACGTAGTGTAATTGATATACATACAGCATACGAGAAAAGAACATGCGTGAATAATTTGCGTGAAATATGCATACGACTAATACTATAGACATCAATTTATTAACTGTAAGTTGTATCGCAATGGATTATATATGGAGCCATTATTTTATTATGTACATACATACCACGAGGGTCAGTGCCAAGGCGACCTGCGATATAAGAATACAAAATTAATGAAGTTAGTTAATTAACGCCTGAGGGTTTTGCTTGTGAAGTTAATCAAATCAAATCAAATGAAATAAATAGATAAATACCTTCTGGGTTATGTCCACGAAGATGAGCTGCCAAATTAAAGAATAAAGATACATTACACAAGTCATAAGAAAAGAAAATTTGAAAGAGTAAGTCAAACTTTAATATGTACTGTAAACATACCAAGAGGATGGCCACCTGCGACTGCAACAATACAATCAACATACATCCCATAAAAATGTCAGATAAGGCCATTATGCAAACAAAAAAAGTCAGATACTATAACAAAAAATAGTTATTTTCTATACATATTTTTTTTTGGGAAATTGATATCTGAAAATACTTTAAAAAATGAATCCAATACCTTCTGGGTTATACCCATGGATTATGCGAGCTGTCACAAGAACAAAAAAAGCTTTAACATTCAAAACTGGTAAAAGAAAACAAGAAAAATAAACCATCTATTGATTTGAGATTAAACACGAAGAAACATTACCAAGGAAAGGAACATTAGGCATTGTGGCACCTCCAACTGAGAGAGACAAAACATAAACAAGATGTCAGATATCAATTTCCCAAAAATAAAATATGTATAGAAAATAACTTTTTTTTTTGCTATAATTCGAGAAATTAGTTTACAAGAACATGAGGAAGGGACATGACGATTGATCTTCTTCTTGGAGAGAAGGAGCCTGACGACACCATCTCCAACATAACACTGAATGTTACTGATCTCACAACAATCGCAGACAAGTCCCGTGGCGGTTCCGTATTTGCGGTGAGAAGAATCGTGTCTGAACTCTTTGGGTGCGTCTCCGAACACGAGAACAGCTTTCTTCAATGGCTCCACAAGGATCCTCACACTTTCTTTTGTAACTCCAGGGAAATCAAGCCTCGCGAACAGATCCTCGTTCTCTTCCATGAGCTTGAACTCAGTAAACCCTTTTGGTCCGTTCACCTGGTACGGATTATTGGTTGCGTAAAACCCATCTGCCCCCACAAAAAAAAGAGATTATATTATATGATATATATATATATATCAATCAACATTAATGATTTAAAGAAAACTATGAATAGAACTAGGATAAATAATACCGTGAGACTGGGGACGGGACCGATGTTCATGACCGGCATGGTTACGCAGAGGTTTTAGGGTTTTAATGTTTTTTTTTTTTATTTCTCTCACTCTGATCTCTCTTTCTCTTTATGGTTTTAGAGGTTTGTGAGATTTTACCAGAGGGAACCTTTAAACGAAAGAGAGAGCCAAGAGGTATGGATGTTGTCAGGTAAAAACGACAAACTATCCCCGTTTCGACACGTGACGTTTTATCATTTGTCAACAATTTCGATGAGAGAAAAATATTATTTAATTACCTGCAGTAATATACACAGCCTAGTCTATATATACTTATTGTATACGTATGATTTAAAATTTTCTATTGTTAAGGTCTGAGTTTTTATTTAGACAAGTTAAAAAGTTGGTCTTTGGCTAAAACTGGTAAGTTTTCAGCTTTATTGTCGACTAGTTTTCAGCTCTATTGTCGACTAGTTTTCAGCTCTATTGTAGACCTCGTAACTGCATGCGCGTTCAGGCACACGTATAAATACGTGTTTTTATTTGTTTTGTAAGTGTTTTTATTTGTTTTGTAAGTATTTTCATACATATAAACATACACACTTCCACCAATTGCTTAGCATTTATACGGAAATTATAAGTTATTTCGTATAAGCCCACTTTACTTTTTTCTGCTAAATAATATAGGTGATCCTTTATATAAGGTTTATCCTAACTCTCTTGATAACATAAATTTACTGCTTTTTACTACGTTTATTGGGGTCTTTAGATTTTTTTTTTCGATAACTTTCATTTACCCCATGAATTTAATGTAACAATTTCGGTGGTGTCAAATAATTACTAATGTACAGATATGGAGCAATTGTTTTATATCAAAGTCTTGTACACATAATAAGAATTCAGTAATCCGGATAGGATTAAAATAAAATATTGACTTCTAATAAAATAAATCGCATTTAATTTGTATCTTGCATACAGTATATATTTGAGATTTAGCGGGATAGAAATAATACAATTTGGTTGGCAAGATCATAACAATGAATACTCCTTTTATTTTGAAGGGTAGCATCGAAGTTAGAACTGTATGCGATATCAACTTGTTAGACAACATTTTTGGTAGCTGAAATATAACTGAGTGCTGAAACTAGCTAGTTTGTAAAATTCATGCAGGAGGTGGCTAAATCGCAAGGCTGACAAAGAAGAGAAGGCTTGATGCAGATATTCATTCAAAGAGTCACATTTAAATGATAGCTAAGCTACTTACTTAAAGAGAATCATGCATATAGCGTAGGACGTTACACAAAATAAAGTAATGTCTCTTTTTGCAACATATCCAAAAGAAGTCAAAACTAAGAATATAAAACCGCTTAATCAATCCCAACAAAATGGTCTAGAATTATATCCATCATCAAAACAAAGGGGAGGGATGAGGAGGCGAATCACACCGTTCTTGGCGATGGTTTTGATATGATGGTTAGGAATGTTGACCAATGGTAGGTCTAAAAAATAAAAATAGTGGGAGCAAAATATAAAATACAATTAAACAAAATTAAAAAACAATATTTTAAAAAATCAAAATAAAAAAAACAACTCTTACAAAATAACTCTACTATCATTCGTCATTTGGAATTTTTTATCACTTTCTCATTTATAACTAAGTCAAATAACTCTTTTTCAATAAAGCAAACCATACAATCACTTAGAAACTGATCTCCTATTCGGTTACGTGTAGCTATCTTCACTAGCTTCATTGCTGAAATACATCTTTCAACACTTGCGGTGACAACTAAAAAAGTTAGAACTAACTTCAAAAGTCTGTAACAAAGGATGCGCCAGATGCTTTTGAGCTTTCACCATCAAACATGAAAAATCACCAAGATTTTCTACACTCTTAAACATTTCGTCTTTGCGTATATTATTGATGTAGATATCAAGTTGTTGCTCTAGAGATAAAAGCTCACCATAGCTAAAATCATCTGGATATAACTTAGCTAATCGTACCAGCTTCTCTTTGTCAAACCCATGGAATGAATCAACATGGTTTAAAGTAGCCATACATATAAGCAAATCAGTGGGTACCTCTATTTATAATGATGCATATTGCTTATGTTGGTTCTCTTTCTTGGATTCCTAAGATCAACAAAATCTTCTTCCATGATGAGCATTTCAACATTGTGTTTCTTATAGAAAGAAGCAACTTTAGACATAAGCATATCCCAACTATCATCTCTAAGCTTCTGCAACTCTCGTTTAGTGGATTCTACCAGTGACATAGCATTCAAATCTTGACCTTCTCTTGCAAAGTCAATGACAAATTCGCAGTAAGCCCCAAAATAAGTATTTGAGAAGACCACATGCTTGACCTTTTTGTAAGTCTTCTCAATCTTCATCTTGGATATACTCAAGAACTTTAATGGTAGTAAAAAACAATTCTTCCAACCTCAACAATGTTTTGTGATGAGAATCCCAACAAGTAGTTGTATGTCTTGATAAAGAACGTTCCTGATTTTGTCTTGTCTCAGTCTTAACTTCACCACTCTTGATTCTTTTTTCTAAATCTTCACGTTGAATTTCTCGAAACTTATCTTGTCGTTTAAAAGAAGCCCCAACAACATTCATCAATGTAGAAATCATATAAAAAAATCAGCAATATCAAAGTCCACAACTAGCTGAAGCTGATGAGCGAAACAGTGAACATAATATGCTCAACTGCTTTCTCTAGCAACCAATGATCTCAACCCATTAAACTCACCCCTCATATTACTAGCTCCATCATAACCTTGCTCTCTCACCTTTGTAATGCTCATCCCATATCTAACAAACAAATCATCTATAGCAGATTTCAGAGTTAATGAAGACGTTTCTTTTACATGAACAACTCCAATAAACCGTTCTTTGATTGCTCCCCCTTTATCAACAAACCGAAAAACAACACCATCTGCTCTTTATGAGAAACATCAGCAGACTCATCAACCAGCAAACCAAACACACCATGAACAATTTCTTCTAAAATAACTTGTCGTACTTCTGCAAAGGAATGAACAATATCTTTTTTAATCTTGGAAGAAATCATCTGATTATTTCCTGGAGTATTTTTTCAGAATAACCTTACTTATAGCATCATTTTGTTCTCCTGTGTATTTCAAAAGCTGCAAGACATTTCCTCTGTTCATATCCTTTTCTTTCTCACCATGGCCACAAAAAGGTAATCCTTGTCGTAACAAGAATATTGAAGCATCAATCGAATCATTTAAGCGAGTACGATACTCATTTTTCACCTTATCATCTTGCTTAAACATAACATGTACTATAGACTGATGTTGATACATCAAATCCTCACATTTTCGAGCAGGAATAATATGACAACTTCTGGGTGGTTTATCCATATGAGCAAGCAATCTCTTTGGCTTATTCCAACTTTTAAACCATTCTTTCACAAATGCATCACTTCCACCTTTCTTTTGTATCTCATCTTTAAATAAGTAGCAATATAAGAAAAATGCACTTTCTTTAGATATGCTATACTCTAACCAACTACCATGTTGATCAAATCAAGCTGGATTAAATCGTCTCGTTCCACATCCTTACGATATTTGTTTAAATTTATGACCATGGGGTTTACATGGACCTTTAGTTAGATATCTACGTCTAACATCATCCCTTTGGTTTGTAGGGTAACCCATTATGTCTTTTCTTTCACCAGGGTCAGATGGCAAATCATCGATATTAGTCTCATGAACTGGAGGAGATTTTCTTTTGTCTTTCCTTTCATTAGGTTTTGGTGGCAAATCATTGCTGTTAGTTTCATGTACTCAAGAATATACTTTTTTGTAGTATTTTTTCATTGATTTTTTTTTGGAAAACAAAACAAAGATGCACTAAACAATTTTAAATTTTCTCTTTGACAATGAAAGAGACAAAAATTAACTAAGTCAACCACTCAAGTTTTAAAATTACTCAAAGGCACAATATATCCAAAATCAATAGAGTTCGAGAAAAAAAATAGTTTATATAACTATAAAGATTCCTTTTTTATACTATTAGAATAAACTATGAAACATAAATAAAAGAACAAATTGACAAAGACAAAAATTACCACTTGTTCGAGACTTCAAAGATGACGAACACACAAAAAGAAATTTGATTAGGGTTTTTAGTTTGGAAATTAGTTAAGTAACTTTAATAATTAGTATATTTATGTCAATTTGGTTAAAAAGTAAAGATATATCTAAAATGGGCTTTGGATAACATAATTGAATGGGTTGTGGTTAGTGGGGGGGGGGGAACAAATTTATAATTCTAATTTTTTTTAACTAAAGAAAATCTTATTAAACAAAAACATTGTGGTTTTTTTGTGGTGGTCGCTGCTCCCTCCTTCACCTACGTAGGTTCCACAATGATATTGAAAGGAGAGGAGAGCATAGCCACGTCACCAGTAGAACCGACCAGCTGAGTAGTGGCTAACTGAAGGAGCCTGACCAGTCACCTTCACTTTCCTGTTAGCGACTGTGACAGAAAAGTTGTCTTTGGAAATGTCTGGCATGTCTAAACGAACGAATAGACTTTTGTTTTTGAGCTGCCATGCTCCACAAACCACAAAAAAAATAATTATTTTATTTAAAATTAATTTAACATATATATAAACACAATTAATGATGTGAATACGCCCGAGCGACCTATGAGAACAAAATAGATAGAAGAGTAAATACATTTTTCAATAGACTTATAGAGCAAAACAATGATCTAGTCTACGTAACATAAACGTTCTCCATAACAGAAAGCAAGAACCGCTGTATAAACAACATACAAGCAGACAATTAATATTATTAAAAGACATAATAATAATATAGAAAGGGTAGACTCATATAGATGCAGGAGGAGGGATCCGTACAAGTCTTGGAGAGGAGAAGTCTGATAACACCTAAGCCATTTGGAAGGTGAAGCACCAAAGAACTCGCAGCAAGTGCAGATAGTTTGATGATGGTGAAGTATTTACCGGAAGAGTATTCGTGTGTGTGAACCTTGGGTGCTTCTCCGTAGACGATCACCACTTTCTTCGACCTGCTAAGGCAAACCCTAACGCATTCTTCTGGGATGCCGGGAAGGTCAAGCCTCACGAAAATGTCATTGTTCTCAGCAAGCGGGATGAACTCATCAAACATTTTTGGCCCATTCAACAGAAACAGGTTTAAAATCTTCTGCTCAACAACAAAACAAACATTAAACCTTGTGTTGAGTAGAGGAGAACTAAATTTGATTTGAGCTTGGTTTTAAGCGTATTGGGAGATTGAGGGAGTGGAGTTAGAGGGACATCGGCCATGATTCATCAAAGGGAGTTTGTAAGCTACTAATTAGGGTTTCTTCTCTTCCTCTCTCTCTCTCTCTCTCTCTCTCTCTCTCTCTCTTTCTCTCTCTCTCAGTTTTTAGCTTTTATGACTTTACTTTTTGGGGATCTTTATAGGAGAGAGAGGTAGGCAATCCAGGAGGGAAGATTTTGTCTGTGGAAAACGATAAAAATACAGTAGTTAAGAAACACATCTTTCTGTTATTTGTGCAACAATAAAACTATATTTGTTCCAACTTGAACATGCACATCGGTCTTCATCATAAGATGAGTATAATAGAATTAAAGACCCAGATTATTTGGTGGAAGTGAAAAATGGAGAATAAACAAATAAAAAATGATTACTTTATTTTTTATTTGGTTATTGCTTCTTTTTTCATTTTATTTTACAGTAAATTATGGAATAAAGGGACAGTACGAAAAACACGGCTTAAAGAAAAAGCGTCTCTCTCCTACTTTACTCTCTCTCGCGTCTCATCTCAGATATGTGACTAGCTCTGGCGTGGACGGTGCGTGACAGCGCGTACCGGTGCTGGAGGCCGCCATCTTCTTCTCTAATCTCTGGTTAGTTATTTGCTTCATCGCCGTCTCTTTGCTTTATCTGTTTTCTTCGTGGTTATGGGCTTGGAGGTCTCGCTGGTTTTCATCTCTGCGCGTGGAGGTGCGGTTCCAGTGCGGCCTACTGTGTTTTGCAGGCCGAAGGCGGTGTGTGGTGAGGTTTTTTGTGGCGGAGTCGGATTTTCAGGGTTTTGAAATCGGTCCCTTAAGCCGGTTGGAGGGTTTGTGGCTCGCGGAGGTGTTCGTTCGGCTTTGGCTCCAGCTCTGATTTGCAGTCTTGTTTTCTGCTCTTCTCCGGTCTTTAGTCTGAGCGGCGGTAGTTGTGGGTCCTCTCACCTCTCCTTGGTGTCTTGGAGATTCGAATCCCTTCATTTGCCACCTAGGGAGCTTCGGAGGCTCAGTCTAGCTCGAAATCGTGGTTAGCTTGCAGCACCAGCGTGTGTTGGTGTTTCCGGTGGTGGCACGAGGAGTGGTTTGGCGGTGCGGTGTTGTTTGGAGTCGTCTAGGGCTCCTTTGAGGCATTTTCAAGCCCTCCCTCTCTTTTGTGACTTCTCTTCCCGACCTTTGTTTTCAATCCATCGGTTTGGTCATTGTCGACGTGATTCACCGGTGTGGTCGGTTTCAAGTTTTTAACGGCAAATGGATTCCGATTTCAGTTCTCGGACTCGGCGTTAGGTGAGGCTTGCGGTGGTTTCAGCGGGTCGACTGTCTCTCACTCTACTTGGTGACACTTCTCGGCAAAGCATCACATCCCAATGCCGTGGTTTCTCGTATTTCACGGTAGTGTGGTTAGCTATCTTTTTGCAGGTTTGGAGCTACCTATGTTCTCAAAAGTGGCCGCCTTCTCGTGCCCATGTTCTTGCTTTCCGTCATTGGCAGATGTGATCTCTCGGTCTTCTTTGTTCGTGTGTGGATTTCTCGTGTAGCAGAAATTTTAATCAAGTCAATCGAGGTCTTTTTTGGTAAGTGTCGTTTTGTCTTCTCATCGAAGGTTGAGAACAGCAATCGATTCTCAAAGAATGAATATTTGGTTTAGTGGAAGGTACCGAAGACATGGGTTGAGCGAAACTAAATAGAAAATTTATGAATTAGATTGTTTTGTTGGAGTTAGTCTTGTAATCGAAGCTTTTATTCCCAGTCTTTGGGTTGAATTTATAAAAATGAAGTTAAAAAGAAAAAAAAAATTATGGAATAAAGTTAGAGAGGCTCTATTGCGTGGAATCAAATTTATCAAAATTTTTTTTACTTATTCTGAGATATATGGAAAGAGGAGAGAGAGTATGGAAGTGTCATCGTGCAATAACGAGTAACAACACAAACAAATCATCCATCTTGTAACACGAGTCGCTGCGCATTAATGAGTTTTATTGTTGCACCGTGTCCAATTTCTATTTGTGAACCACTTTAACTGCAGTCATAATCATTTTTCTATCCCTATCTTATATAATAAAGTAGACTTTTTTTCTCCATAGGGGAAAAAAATGCCACTTGTCCTCTTTCTTACCATCACAATATTTGGTAATTTACTGGGTCAACTCAGAAAATATTCAAGTCTAGCCCATATAATGTTAGGGTTTATACTGTGTTGACCCCTATCGAGCTCGCTTCTCCTTCCTCACTCTTCGTCTCCTACAAACTCAGACCACCATCTCTGTAACGTCGTCCGTTTCTGTAATACATCTCTTTTAATCTCATCATTAACTTCGAATCCCACTCTCTATGAATTTAACATCGTCATTATCATCAAAGGTAATGGCTTGAGCTCTTCTCTATAAACGGTTTTCTTCTCTGCGATGAATAGAAACAGTCCTACGCGATCCCTAAGTAAAACTTCATCAAGCTTCGATTCCAGCAATGGCTACTTCCTACACGCTTCTTGCTAACTTGAGTCTTGAAGGTTGGCCGGTCTTCAAACACCGTTGAGGTTCGACTTCTACGGTTTGGGACGCTCGGAACATCAAGAAAGGGGGCGAACTGATGAGGTCGACATACTATTCTGGGATGAGAAGGTAATTCTGATGACGTTAGATGTTTCTTTATGACTGATGCATACGGATTATGTATAATGTTTTGGTTAATTCTTGTCTCGCAGTCTATGAATGACACCCATACGTCAAGGAGTGGTGGACCAAGCAGTCTTTATTCAAATGATACATTATGAAATAAATCTTACTTTTGTTCATGAACCATCTCTTAGTGTCTTCGTCATATACATATATGTCCATCAATTCTCAGGTGTTATGTCTTCTACGTTTCTTAGAGGCGCTTGACGTGAAAAGAGGGTAAGAGGTTCTTGATGAAAAGGTATGTGTCTGTGTGATAAGCTTCTACAATCGTTTTAACTCACACTCATAATATTCACTCTCTTATTTTTTCTGTTCACCTCTCTTCCAAGGTTCATCCATCCCTAGAACACATTCAGTTGTTTAAACTCACACTCATAATATTCACTCTTACTTTTTTATACTTGACTATATAGCACTATAGCAGCCACCACAGTACGTTTATGGATTTCTTTTCCTTATTTATGAGGTTCCAAAGGTACGACCACCTCTGTTTTTAAGCAAGGGAGAGTTATATATGTCATTTGTTTGTTAAAAAAGGATTTTACGTTATATTTGCAAATGCATGAGAAAACAGATTACAACTTGAAAAGTTTATAGTTTTCATGATATATATATATAGGATAACAAACGTAGGACTGAAAACATATACAAACTCTTGACCATGTACTATTATCAGTTGATGAGTGTAAGGAACATGGGAGAGGTTTGAGTAAGTGGGGAACAAAAGGACACACGAGGTGGCTTAGGGCAAAGATGTTGCTTCGTTGACCAAATGATGCTTGCATATTTTCTTTACTTTTTTTAATTCTGATCAAAAGCACATGTGGTGTATTGAAATCTATCATTTTGTTAAACTGGAGTTTGTAAAGCAATTAGTTTTTAAAATTTGTAGTGATCACTGAAGCCAAGCTTGGATATTCTCAGAGAAAAAAAATACTCAAACATAAGAGACCAGTTTAAGGTTGGGTGTTAAACTGATCCCCTCATTAACATTATTCCTATAGATAATCTTCGGAGGTCAATTTTTGAATTGCAATGTAGGTATGATTTGTTACTCAGTTTTACAAGTATTTGTTTATATCAGACTCATCTCAGCTCAATAGATTTATCATATTCCGAGATGTAACTGAGGCTTTTGAGGGTAAAAAAACATAAACCCAATTATTTTTAGCCGATGCACATATAAGTTGAGATAAAACCGAGTCTTAATCAAAGAAAACCTATAAAAAGTATGATAAAAGTTTACTTTTAAAATTATAGACACATGCCTTCGCTTTTCCTTCTCTCCCTTTTTATCAGTCTAACTCAAAAGACTAAAGCAAATTATAGACTAAAAAACTTCACCCACTTTCACAGAAGAAAGATGGTGGCGAAATCCCACATGTTGTGATAGATGATGATGTCACTTCCAAGGCATCATCGACATCTTCAAAAGAAGGAAAATGGTAGTAGTGGCCAGTTTGGGAGGTTTTTCATGGCTCTATTGGCAAGAACCATGATGCAACTGAAGAGAAGAGTGGCCATCACCTTGCAACAAATAGTTTAGTTCTGGCGATAGAGGAATCGACGAGAAGGCGAAGAGAGAGAGAGAGAGAGATAAGAATCATTGGATTTTTGGTCTGTGTAGTGGGAGAAAGGAGTTTCACGGCGGACATGACGGACGTCAGAGTGGAAGACAAGACGAAGAAGAGAGGAGGAGAAAAAGAAGCCATTTGTGTATGTGTTGAGCTATTTTGGCTTATAGGTGAAGAAGAAGAAGAAGCAATGAATGGTAATAAAGAGGTGAATCATTTTGATTTTCTTCTTACCACTATAAGTAAACTATATGTGAAAATATATTTTTGAATTTAAACATGCTACATATATCGACCGAGAGAAACTAACCAATGTTTATCTAAACATACATTTTTAATTTGAATCAATTTTTCTAATGTTTATATTGAAATAGAGTTGATAATGATTATAATATTCAATTTTAAAATAGTGAGGTTCAGTATATAGATTTGTAATTTTTTTTTGTTTATATGCCATTTTAGCATTTAGATTGATCGAATTATTTATTGTATGAACCTCAATGCTAGGAAAGTAGGAAGCAAAAGACTAAACAAAAACACGTTGAATACAAAAGGTGTGAGTAATCTACCATTTGTGTATTTTGTTGACCCTTATGAACTATGTGACTTTAAATTTTTAGAAGTGGCACCATGATAAAACAATTCTAAAGGTTTTCATTGCAAACAATATATTGGTAAAATTAATTGAGTTAGTAATGCCATATATGAACTAAACAAAGTAACTGGCCAAATAGGTAATAAATTCAAGCCTACCACTGCTTCTCTATCTCAAATTATCTTTATGTTAACAAAACTACTTCCAATAATATGCATTAATTAGTTTATCAATATTCTATAATATAATTCACCTTTGCGATCATACAACTAGAGGTGTCAAATGGTCCGTCCAGAGCCCAATGGCTTAACCAATTGGACCATTTTAGCTTTGGGCAGTAGTGGGCGGTCCATATTGGACAATGGTCCAAACAAGTGTCCATAACCAATAGAGACCATGTCCATTTGGCATGCCCATGGACACCCAATAGTTTTTAGAATTATTTTAATTATTGAAAAACTACATGTTTTCTTTAAAATAAGGAAATCATGTTTTCCCGCCAAAACACTTTTTTCCCATCAAAAACCAAGAAATCGTGTTTTCCCGCCAAAACCGAGAAATTGTGTTTTCCCGCCAAAACCGAGAAATTGTGTTTTCCCGCCAAAACCGAAAATAATGTTTTCTCACCAAAATCGAGAAATAATATTTCTTCGCCAAAACCAAAAAATCACTATTTCCTGCCAAAAACGAAAAATGATGTTTTCCCGCAAAAACCAGAAGTCACTTTTTCTCGTCAAAATTGAAAAATCAAGTTTTCTCCCTCAAAACCGAGAAATCGCGTTTTCCGCCAAAACCGAGAAATCGCGTTTCCCGCCAAAACCGAGAAATCGCGTTTTCCCGCCAAAACCGAGAAATCGCGTTTTCCCGCCAAAACCGAGAAATCGCGTTTTCCCGCCAAAACCAAGAATCGCGTTTTCCCGCAAAACCGAGAAATCACATTTTCCCGCCAAAACCGAGAAATTGTGTTTTTCCTGCCAAAACCGAGAAATAATATTTTTTCGCCAAACCGAGAAATTCCGTTTTCCCGCCAAAATACAGAAATTACGTTTTCCCGTCAAAGCCGAGAAATCACATTTTCTTGCCAAAAACGAGAAATCATATTTTTCAGTCAAAACAAAAAAAATCGCCTTTTTCCGTCAAAACCGAGAAATAAGTTTTCCCGGCAAAACCGTGAAAAGAAGTTTTTCTGCCAAAATTGAAAAATTAAGTTTTTCCGCCAAAATTGAGAAATCACGTTTTCCGCAAAAACAGAGAAAATAAGCTTTCCCTCCAAAACCGAGAAAATAAGTTTCTCCGCCAAACCCGAAAATTCACGTTTTCCCACCAAAACTGAAAAATTAAGTTTTCCCGCCAAAACGAAAAAAAATCACGTTTTTCCGTCAAAACAAAAAAAATCATGTTTTCCCGTCAAACCGAGAATTAAGTTTTTCCGCCAAAAACAAAAAAATCATGTTTTTCCGTCAAAACCGAAAAATTATGTTTTCCATCCAAAATAGAAATTATATTTTTCCCGCTAAAACTGAGAAATTAAGTTTTCTCACCAAAAACAAGAAATTAAGTTTTCCCCGCCAAAACCAAAAAAAATAAGCTTTTCCCGCCAAGATTGAAAAATGTTATTTTTCATCAATCTCGTAAAATTTTAATTTTTCGTTGAAAATGTGTTTTTTCACTAAATTTGTAAAACTATATTTTTTGTCAAATCATAAATGTATATTTGTAGGAGGTCCATGGACACCCATTGTCCATTTGGTCTTCACCCAATTGGACCATGGACCAATTGGTCTTTTGTCCAGTTGGACCATTATTAATTGGGCACGTCCATAGTCCGCCCAAAATGAATTGGACTGGGCAAACCCATGGACAGCCCGCCCATTTGACACCTCTACATACACCTATTGATAACACATCAAACTACTATTCCAATAGTCTTTCGCCAATCACTATTTCATGGTCATAATTTTATAAACATCCATTCAGAAAATCATTAATTCCAAATGATAACCTAACAAACACACAACAATGACTTATAACAAATAGTTTAATTCAAATAACAAATAAATCACATTCCGCCGGTAGGGCGGGCTAACCACTAGTATGTTATATACAATAAGTTTCAAATTTCCATAGACTGGACAAGACTGTTTGTATGAGGATCTTTGTTCGGAAATTCGCTAGGTTCTATACGTGCGACGTAATTGGACCTAGAAAATTATTAAAAAGGCAGAAAAATCAGGAAATATGTGGAACGTAATTTTATTAATAATTTAAATTTTAATATTTTAAAACATACATTAATAGTTTATTTATAGCTAGCATGATAAACAAAGAGTTGTAGCCCAGCGATGATTTTAGGTGTCATAATCCTCCGCATCTTGATTCAAAACCTCCAAAAATGAAATCTTTTAATTTTTCATCATTTTTAAGGAAAGGCAAAGTTGTAACTTTACGTTTCATCTTCTTCCCTCGATCTTATTTTTGCAGTTTTAAACTTTCAATCGTTTTGGATATTTAAAAAAAAATCATTTTTTGGTGATTTGCCTCAATCCAACATTGTTTTTTTGTTGTAACATGAAAACATAGTAGATTTATGAAGTAATTAACGGTCTTGAATCCAAATTATCATCATGAAATATATGGTTTCTTTTTGAAACCGATTTCATCACTGATTACAGTGTAATCGCCAATATGGAATTCCGCCCAACGCTTTTTCGGCGCGAAATTGGCTACTCCAACCAAGTTTTAGAACAAGGATTAGGACAAACGAAGTTAGTCTTTGTCTTAAATTAGCAACTATGCAGCATAATTTATCTTTATCTTTATTTGATTTATACGTATAATTTTTTTGAACGGTGCTTAGACATCTACTAATAACACAAACGTACATTTGGGAGATGCATGCATGATATCGTTATAATTGAGTTGGCCCATATATCAGATGTAAGCCAACTTCACAGCCTAAAGTAGGTGATGCTTTATTTTTGGGTTGAGGGTGATGTTTTTAAGCATAGGAGTTTGAGTTTTGTTCCAGTGAGCATCCTCATATTATTAATACTTATTATTAATTCTAATAAATGTTATGTATTTTAAAGACTTACATAATTTACCCAATTATAATTTTTTTTATTATTAAAAATTTATACTATATATAATTTAGTTTTTAAAAGAATAGACAATGATTTATATGAACGTATAAGTATATTAGTGAGAGTATTATTAATTCTAATAAAGCATAACACACAAATATTTAATTATTTAGATATAAAGTAAGATTATATAAAAATTTAAGGATGAATTTTAATTAAAGTTTAAAAATAAGGCTGTGAATAGTATTCTTTCAAATTTGAGGGAATAATATTTTTTTTCTTATTTTTTTTCTCAAAACGATGCACCAGTGAAAATATTTTCTCTTATTTTCTGATGTTTTCTCTCAAAATGATGCATTGAGATGGTCTTATATGGTATTTTTTGGTATGTACTTTTATATGGTACTGATAAAATAAAGATTTAATAAACTTAATTTACAAAATAAAGCTGTAAATTAAAAGAGTTGGAAAGCTTGATTCATTGTAACAAGAATTGTGTTGAAATTACGGTTTCTTGCTTAGACGACTCGATATAGATTTATGCAATCTTAGGTAATGATTTCAAAGCTTTATAAACATATATAAATACATGCTCAAATAATATGTAAGAAAAGAAGTAATCTCGATAGACGAAAGATAACCTAAATCCGTTTGAAACTGATTTTCAAAGAATTTTGGTGGAGGTATTGAATTTAGGAATTGAAGTGAATTCAAAGGAATTAAACTTTCCATTAAATTCTTCTGTTATTCAATCAATGATTTCACCATTTCTTATAAATTCTTGTGTTATTGGATTTAGTAAATTTCGAATTCCATTAAATGTTTATATTATTCAATTTTTGTTGAATTTTGTAATAATTGTATTTCAATGAAATTTAATCAAAAATTTTCTAAAAATTATAAAGAACCAATTCCGAGCCTTTAGGTTGGAAATTAAAAATAATTATTTATATTTTTTATCTATCAGATATATACACCAAAATTTTAATGAATGCAATATAAGAGATTTGAAAACATAATTTTCACTAGAAATTTACAAATATTTTATTATTTAGATAAATGATTATAAAATATATTATTTTGTAATTTATGTTTTCGTGAAACTGTCTTATTCCTAAATGGCTACATATTTACATAATCATGCATTATTTGTTCGACTATTACTATTTCCATTACTCAAAAATTTTATTCACTTTAAAAAAAATAATTTTCTCTTTTATATAAGCAATTAAAATGATTAAAAAATTTGTTTGTCAAAGTTTTATACACTTTTTGCTTCGTGTAAAAAAAATAGTCCATAAAATTTAGATGAACTGATATGATCAAATTTATTTAAATTCTTTTAAAATCTAAAACATCATAATTAGACAAGTAAATTAAAATTCTTACCAAATCCTTTAAAACACCTTAAAAGTTATTCTTTCTATCCTTAATTGAATTCTTTTAAATTCTTCAATCCAATAACACCCCCTAAGTATCTTGATTTCATGGCCATTACAGTTGACCTATAGTATAGATGTCCCCGTTTATATAAGAAAACAACATAGCCGATAGAAATATACATCATATCTTCTCATAAACTCTTAGACCGTTAGTTCCAATCACATGTTGATTTTAAAGAGATGAAAGTTAGCCAGTGCAGCCTTTCCGGTTCTAGGAGAAATAGGGTAAGATGTCGAGACCTAGTTAATGACATTTTTTCTACTTTGTTGGGTTATTTATGGTGATATCTTTGTCTGGGTTTGAAGAAATAAATCACTACACATCATTAATTAGATCGCTGAGAGAGTTTTTGAAATTTTTATTGATGCATATTACTAGAGATTTAGTAAATCCATTTCAGATGTTGGGCTAGCTATCGTGTCGCGTTACCGGGCTTTCGTGTCTCTTAGTGTGGTTAGCATAAAATATCTCTACGAATGATGATATTGTGTACCTAAAACTTATAAAGCACATATTTTGCAGATGGGAGGACTCACTCATCTTTGGCGTGGAGAATGGAAAAAGAATTATAATGGGGATATGGAGTTTCGAACCAGACTCATCCGACTATTGTTTCGGAGCAATGATCCGAGAAAATGAAATGATGGAGCCGTTGATGAGGATACTACAATTGAGGTATATGCTAGGAGATATGATTCCAATCGTGCTTAGCTAACAACTTCTGGAGTGGTAGCTGGTTTCGGAAGGGAAAAAAACGTCTCCAATCACTATCACAACTACGACAAACGTTGAGGTGATGATGAGTATCTTGTATTGGTTCACCGAACTGGCATTACAATGCAGAGGACGTTGCAAAATATCATTTTCACTGACATCACAATTTCACAGTTAGTGTGAGGCAGTTAGTGGTAGATGTAAGCAATGATCTGTTTGGCAAACAAGCTTATGAAAGTATCTGAGATTCGACAGTAGATCCATCAAAAAGGTTAAATTTTTTGGGGCTAAATCCTTCAAGACGATGGGCAAATCAAGAATTTCAATACAGAAGACATAACAACATGAAGAAGCTTTGTTGTCTGTTACGTCATATTCTTGAGTTCGAATGGTTCCTTTTAAACTTCACCAGAATGTTGCACCATAACAAATCTTTTATTTGTTATACATCTCATTCTCAATCAAGTATAGCAAATAATGAAAATGGAGTCCCTGCGTACAAGCGCCAAAAACTACATAAAATTACTCGACATGTCATTATACAGAAAATCCACAATAATAATTTGGCATTCCCATAACAGATTTGCCAGCGAAAGAAGAGAAAATACTATATAAAAGCACAATCGTAGCACCACAATCAAGTTAGGTGAGTCGGTTCTTCAGTTACTACTTTGAAGGAAGAGGCCTTATCTTGGCAAGCAGTGTCTCTCCTTCAATAAAACCAACAAAAGGTCCCAAAGACTTGTATTTTATAGCTTTCCATCTGTTTTGTTATCACATTTTCATTAAAAAATATAGGAAAAAAACTTATTTGCAGTTTCTGGAAACCAGAGAGAATATTGCAAGTACCTGTGCACAAAAGGTAGAGCAAAACAATGGAGATGGAGATGATCAACACTGTTAAAAGGTGGCTGGTGGAAACCAAATCTGTTAAGAAGCACTTTAATGCTACATGATCAACACTGTTAAAAGTTAATCACATAGAAAACATTCAAATTGAAATTCATTGATACTTTAAACATCTAGTAGACATTATTTTCAAAGAGATTTCATACACTTTGCTTATGTGTCATTTTTACAATCACTTTCAATAAAAAAGTGATATGGTATAACATAAATGATGGCATTGCTTGTAGCTAAATGTGACATCAACAATTATATATAATGTTAATTTTATTTTTGGTAAACTTTTAAAAATATGGTAAAAATTGATACATCATCATTAAAATATATATATTGAAATATGACATTAAATAATATAATAATAAAAAATATAATAATATTATAAATACTATTTAAATCTATTTTTATAATTATATAATTTTAATTACTAAAATAATTTTTGAAATTTTATACAATTTTTTTAAATTATAATTTCTATTCGTAATATCATTTGTTTCCTTTTGATATATACAAATTTTAGAAATACTGTTTAATTTTAATTTTTGATAAATATACGATTTTAGTATAAAATACTTAGTTTTATAAAGTTGATTTCATATATTCTAACCAAAATAAATAGATAAAAATCTATCTAAGATTATAATTTTAAATAATACATATCTATTCTTAAATATCATTTAAAATAAATAAAATTGTTTATTTTATCTTAATTTTATGTTTAATTAAATAAAAATGTTTAATAAATATTAGTTGCTGATTTTTTTAAATAATATAAATATCTAAAAATTTCTTTAAAATAAATAATTTTGATATATCACCAGTAACACTTTTGTTATATCACCATGAAGAATAAAACTTTCTAAATTTGAAGTCTTTTAATTTTGATATGTTTAAAATGGGTGATATGTTGATATGTTCGAAATGGTGGTAGTTTTTGACATATGGATAATAATGATTTATGACGCTATTGTTATTAGTGTTATTGATCAATTTTTTTACTATTATTAGTGATATGAAAAAATATTTTTGTTAATAGTGATAATGTTTGAAATTATTTCTTTTTGTGAGAATATTTTAGAAATTTTATATATTTTTTTCAAAAAATTGAATAATTTTTTTTGAAAAAAGTTGCACTAAAAAATTTTTCAATTTTAAGAAAATATTTTAATCTTTTAATTTAATTTTTGAAATTTCTGTTGTTTCTAATATTTATTTTATATTTCATATTTATATTTCTTATTAATTTTTTATTAATTAAATAAATAAAATAGTTAATAAGACCAACATGTCACATTCTTTATAGGTAAAAAAATTATAATTTTAGTTTGATGAACAAGTAAGACAACTTAGGGGGTGTATTGAATCTAAAATTTGAAGTGATTTGATTTTTAATGAGTTTTTAGATGATTGTAGGTGAAATAGAAAATTTAGGGTGATTTTTGTTAAAATACTCTAAAATCTCATCTAAAACTATGAGATTTGGATTATTATTCTTATAACTAACAAACTACTCTCAAATAATCTAAAAATAATAAAAGCACTCTAAAATCTCCAACTTAAATTTTGTTAAATAACAGTGGATTTTAGAGTGCTTCATGAAATGACAAGTTCAATAACACTAGATTTCAAAATATTTTTTAAAATCCACATTTCAATAACATTGGATTAGTCTTTTTAATACAAATCACCTTAAATTCATAGTTGAATACACAAGAGTTTTTATGACACAAAAAACTATTTTGAAAGTCTAATATACTAATTAAATATATTTAAGGTTAAAATGTTATTTAGGGACACCTCTTTTTATGGGATTTACCCTTTTAAATTTTAATAGGACCGTTTCTTGTTCCCTTCATCTCATTTCCGTTCCAGTGTGGTTCAGGGCATGTTTATTGCATGTCTCTTAGTAAGGGTTTTTAACTTTTCTAAGAGACATTTTTAGCTTTTAACTAAGAAAACCTAAGAACCGTCTGTTAAATAAGAGACATAAGAGCTGTCTCTTAGCCAAAATTATTTGTTCTTTTTTTTTTAAAAAAGGAGTCAAATTAAGTTAAGAACTCCACATAAGAGACCGTGGATAAACATGGCCTCAGTGAGTCGCATAAGGTCTGTTGCTACAGTTTGGGAGGATCCATGGATCCCTACGGTGCCAGCTAGCCAAGCAGTGTCGGTGCTGCATCTACTGATGATTGTCAGTAACTTAATAGATGAAAACCTTAAGGAATGGGACAGTGGACGCCTAGCAAATTATATATGCCTAGATGATATTCCGTTGATTCGCATTTTGGCCATAAGCCCAACTCATAGGAGGGATACTTTTTCTTGGGCATATACGAAAAGTGGACAGTATACGATTAAATCTGGATACTAGGTGGCACGTAAGATCTTGAAATCTAGAGTGGACAAGAAGATAAGTGAACCAAGTATCACAAAATTGCAAGTCTTTGCTTAGACAATAAAACCCCTCAAAAAATGTGCCATCTTACTTGGCAATTAATATCAGGTCAGGTGGCGGTGACACGAAATCTGAACTACCGACACATGAGATGCGATAACTATTGTCCAAGATGTGGAGAATCAGATGAATCTGTAATTCATGCGATTTTTGAATGCCCACCAACACTACAAGTATGGTCTTTATCTAGGATACCGTCTAGTCCAACCATCTTTCCGAGTCGAACATCTATACAAATATGGACTATTTGTTTTGTAGGAGGGATAAACTTGAGGACTCGTCTCTGGACAGGGACCCCTACCCATGGATAATATGGTATATTTGAAAAGCTCAGAATGATAAACTCTTCAGAGGGATCGATAGAGATCTATTGGAACTCGTCAGACATGCCGAAAGCGAATGTCAGGCTTGGTATACTACAAATGAGTTGGTATCGTTACCACAACAGGACTCCTCCTTCGACGACTCATGAATCCAACGCTTACATGATATATGTATTGTCGATGGGTCGTGGACTTTGAAGGATGAGCACGGGAAGACGCAATTGATGAGAACGCAGAACTTAGTAAGAAGAGAAGCAGCGTTGCATACAGAATTGGAGACATTGAAATGGGCAATAGAATGTATGGTCCAACATTTGGCATGTCAAAATTTTGGAACAGACTGTAAGGATCTGATTGCAATGCTACAACATCCTAAAGAGTGGCCAAGCTTTGCTACCGAACTGGAAGCTATCAAGACGATTCAGATATTGCTACCGAAGTTCAAGATCTTTAACATTCCACAGACGCTAAATGGAACAGTCAATTCCTTAGCTAAGATAGCTCGTTCATTTCATCATAAACTATATTACTTTGGTTGTTCTATTCCGGCTTGGTTACCAGGCTTCCTCGAGTTTGAATAATAGGATAACTTTTTGATGCTAAAAAGAAAAAAAAAAGAAAAAAAGGTTTGTCGCTGCTCATATCATGACCTCTCAACGCGTCTTCCAGCTCAGAAGAGACACACTCACCGGCAATTCATAGTGGATTGTCATCGAAAAGAATGACCAAGCCGGAGACGGAGCTGTAGAAACTTCGACGGACGACGGCCTACTTGCCTCCACGTCGTATGTGGAGATGCTCAACGGTTTCGCCGCCACCAAGCATACTATCTAGCAATCGAAAAAACCATCACTGAACTCATTTCCATTACTCTTTTGATTAAGTTTCACTGCTTTTGTTTTGATCCCAATGATTGAATAACATGTGGAATTTCGTGTTCATGTGTTCTAGTGATGACGAAGAACGTTAACAATGCTTCACGAGCTGATGTTATAGATACAATCTTCCATGCTTTGAGAGGAAATAAACATAAAGTGTTTCCCTTATTTATTGCTGTTGTCGATCAGGTACATGAAATATTTGACTTTGTGTTACTTGATGAAGGCCTAATCCCAAGTTTACAACATGCTCATGACATTTTACTGGCCGTTCATCCAAAACAGTGCAGTACTGAGCTAGTACGTATTGTCGGTTTATGTGGAGTCTGATTGAATATGCTCATGACATGTTCTCCCTTTAATGTTTCTTCACCTATTTTTTCCATTTACACAGAAAATTACCAACAGTTCTCGGTAATATCACTTTCACATTGCTGATGCAAATGGCTTTTCAAAAGATCGTTTGGAATAGTTCAGAGAATGGAAGGAAAAGTCGGTGGAACATTAAATATTCATGTGGTGTTACATCATAACTAAAGAATGAAAATTCACAAGAAGTTATGGCACAGTGTTGGACTTTTGAAAAGTTGTGTCCGCTTAGTTTGGTCAATCCATTCAGGAAGATCACTCAGGCACAATGAATGAATGTAAGTCTATAAACATTCATATGATTCTATTATGTGATTAACCTAGATGTTTAAGATCTTAGGGTTCATGTAAATCTAACTTACATGTGGTATCAGAGAATGGTTATGAACATCTGTTTAATCTATTAAGAATAATAGATCTATGAACTAGATAATTGAAACTGATAGATCTAAGTATTCTGATTTCTAGATCTGTTTATGAGTTATTTTTCGTATTCGTGCAAAGTTTGTGCAAAACCCGAATTATTTATTCACCGTACAAAAACGGTTTCTACAAATTAGGTTTATTTGGCAAATCTCTTTCTGTGCAAATTTTGAGCTTCTGTGAATTAGGGTTTTCACATATTTTCCTGAAAATAATGATTCGTGAAATTTTTGTGCAAAACTGATAGTGATAATTGTTCTGTGCATAATTCGTACATAGTGTTTTGTATATCCTGCAAAATCGTTTTGTACATAATTAGTAAAACGATTTTTACACTTAAGTTATAAAACTTTATATATATAATCCGTATATAATTAATTTATATATTATACAAAACACTTTCATAATTTGTACAAAATTATATTTCACATAAAGTGCAATTAGGGTTTAGAAATCACCACAATGACTTCATCCTATGAAAGTTTGCAACTAAAAATCATTATTTAAACTAATTTTTTTATCTTCTTATGAATTATTTAGTTACCCACAGGTAGACTAAAACCATGAGAATTGATCAAATAACTTATAGTGTATGTGTTGTGTAAACTAAAGACATCCACAAATGATTTGGTTTGAGTAATTCAATACATCACTAATAATGGAATGATTGTTATCGTGAAGGCTAAGGATATCCACAAATAACTTAGCTTGAATAATTCGGTACACCATTCAATAAAGTTTCATGAATCTATGACTTTATCTAAGATTATGTGATTCCCACAGGAACATTATAATTTCTTGTCATACACATTCAATTCTTAAAGTGTTGATTAAGTTATGAAGTCTAACTAATTCTTGTTATATCTCTAAAATGCAGCATCTTTTCCTGCTAGTTTGTCATCTATGGTCTTTTCTGTCTCAATCCTCACTGGAACCAACTTCTCAGAATGGAAAGAGAAAGTTGAGTTCACATTAGGTGTACTAGATTTGGATTTGGCACTTCGTGAAGAAGGGCCTAGCCAACTAACTAATGATAGTATTGAGGAAGAAAAAGCTTTCCATAAGCATGGGAGAAAGCTAACAGATTGAGCATCATCAAGGATGACAATAGCTAGCAACATCAAAACTTCCCTTCCAGTTGCAGAGAAAGCAAAGGCTTATCTAGCAGCTATAGAAGAACGGTTTAAGACTGCAGACAAATTCCTTGTTGGGAAACTTATGGCAGATCGTACAACCATAAAACATGATGGCACAAAGTCTATGCATGAACATTGCATTGAAATGACCAACCTTGCTGCTAAGATAAAGAGTTTAGGAATGAGTGTGGATGATTCATTCCTTGTCCAGTTTATCCTAAACTCTTTACCTCCTCAGTATGGACCCATTCCAAATCAATTACATTGCCATTGTTGAAAAGTGGGAGTCTTTTGAATTGGCTAATAAACTGGTCCAAGAGGAATCAAGGCTTAGTCGTGAAAGTATCAAGGTTGCCCACTATGTCCAAGGAGCTGGACCTAAAGCTGGGAAAAGACATCAAGTGAGTCATAAAAGATCACCACCCAGGATGAATGATTCTAATCAAGTCAATGAGAAGAAGGCAAGAAAAGATGACCGATGCAACTTTTGCAAAAAGTCTGGACACTTTCAGAAAGATTGCCCTAAAAGAAAAGAATGGTTTGAAAAGAAAGGTAATCCTATGGGTTTAGTAAGTTTTTTTGAATCTAACTTTATTCATGTTTCTTTTGATACTTAGTGGATTGATAGCGATGCTAATGTATATGTAACTAATTCCTTGCATGGATTCCTTACAACCAAGACCATAAATCCAAGTGAAAACTATATACTTATGGGGAATCGAGACAGAGCGCCAGTTAAAGCTATTGGCACTTATCGTCTCATTTTAGATAGTGGATTTTGTATGGATTTATTTCAGACTCTTTATGTTCGATCCATTTTCCGTAATTTTGTTTCAGTAAGCAAACTTGATTTGGCTGGTTTTAAGTGTTGTCAAGGAGATGGTTGTTTCAATTTATTTCTGAATTCTAATAAAATTGGTTCAGAGTATTGGTTAATGGTCTTTACAAATTAAATTTGCCTGATCAAAATTTTGAAACACATCTCACCCTGCAAGATAAACGTCGAACTCAAAAACATGTGCAAATGATTCATATTTCTTATGGCATAAAAGACTAGGACATATTTCTAGTGAAAGAATCAAAAGATTGGTAAAAGATGGAGTCATACCAAATCTTGATTTTACCAATAATAAAGAGTGTATAGATTGCATTGAGGGCAAGAAAACTAAACACACTAAAAGAGGAGCCACAAGAAGTACACAGCTCCTTGAAATCATACATACATATATTTGTGAACCATTTGACGTTCCAACTTTCGGAGGTGAAAAGTACTTCATTACCTTTATCGATGATTATTCACGTTATTGTTATTTCGATCTATTGCATGAAAAGACTCAATATGTGGATGATGTACAAGTATTCATTACTGAAGTAGAAAGACAATTAGATATAAAAGTGAAAATCATTAGGTCAGATAGAGGTGGTGAATTTTATGGCAGATATGATGAAACAGGACAACATCCTGCACCATTTGCAAAACTCCTCCAGAAATTAGGAATCATTGCTTGATACACAACGCCTGGTTCTCCATGGCAAAATGGTGTAGCTGAAAGGTGTAATCGTACTTATATAGGAATGGTTAGATCCATGATGATTCATGCTAATTTACCTATATCTTTTTGGATGGATGCATTACGTACTGCAGTTTATATCTTGAACAGAGTTCCTAGCAAATCAGTTCCAAAAACTCCTTTTGAACTGTGGAAGGGCTGAAAACCGAGTATGTCGCACCTCCAAATTTGGGGATGCCCAGCTGAAGCAAGAATATACAATCCGCATGAAAAGAAATTAGAACGGTCAGTTGTTTCTTTATTGGTTACCCTGAGAAGTCTAAAGGATATAAATTTTACTATCCATCCCATACTACGAGAATAGTAGAAACTGGTAATGCCAGATTTTATGAAAATGGTGACATTAGTGGGAGTGTTGGGAATGTTGGGAATCCTCTTGTTGGGAATCCTCTTGTTGTTGAACCGTTGCACAACGAGGAAACCAGTTGAATGATCAACCACTCCATGATGAAAATATCACCAAAAATGAACATGAAGCAAAAGAAGAACCAGCATTAAGAAGATCAACTCGTGAGAGGGGATCAGCAAATCATGATGACTATGTGCTTTGCTAAATAGAATCTGAATAATGGGATTTAAAAGATCCGGTTTCTTATTCACAAGCCATGAAAGATGTTAATTTTGATCAATGGATTGATGCCAGTAAAGATGAAATAAGCTCAATGGTTAAGAATGAAGTTTGGGATGTTGTTCCATTGCCTGAAGGACATAAAGCAATCGGGTGCAAATGGATCTATAAGACCAAGCTCGACTGTCATGGCAATGTCAAATGTCGTAGATCCAGACTTGTAGCCAAAGGGTTTAATCAGAAAGAAGGCATTGATTATAGTGAGACATTTTCACATGTGTCTAAAAAAGATTCTCCCAGAATTATCATGGCATATGTAGCTGAGTATGATCTCGAGTTACATCAAATGGATGTGAAAACCGCCTTTCTTAATGGAGACTTACAAGAAGAAGTCTATATGCGTCAACCTGAAGGCTTCATAATCGAAGGTCAGGAAGACATGGTCTGCAAATTGAATAAATCAATATATGGACTGAAACAAGCTTCGAGACAATGGTACTTAAAGTTTTATGAAACCATTACGAAATTCGGTTTCAAAGAAAACATTGTGGATCCATGCATATATCTCAAGATCAGTGGGAGTAAGTTCATATTTTTGGTTATATATGTTGATGACATCTTATTAGCCAGCAGTGATCTTGGTCTACTACATGAGACTAAGAGTTATCTCTCCAAGAACTTTGAAATGAAAGATAGGTTGAGGCATCCTATGTGATAGGAATTGAGATATTCCATGACAGATCACTGGGAATTTTGGGATTATCTCAAAAAGCTTATATAGATAAAGTTCTTGAGAGATTTGGCATGATGACATGTTCTTCTAGCATTGTTCCTATGCATAAAGGTGATATGCTTAGTCTTAAGCAATGTCCACATAATGAAATGGAACATAATGAAATGCAAAAATACCCTTATGCATCTCTCGTGGGAATTTTGATGTATGCACAGGTTTGTACTAGACCTGATATTAGCCACGCAGTTGGCATGCTGGGTAGATTTCAGAGTAACCGAGGACTCGCTCATTGGCAAGCTGCAAAGAAGGTTTTGAGATACTTAAAGGGAACAAGAAACTACATGTTGACATATCGAAAATCAACACATCCACAAATGGTTGGATTTTTAAACTCAGATTTTGGTGGATGCAAAGACTCTAGACATTGTATTCTCGACTATGTGTATTTCCTTGGTGGAGGTGCTATCCATGGAAAAGCCAGAAGTCAGAGTTAATCTACACATCTACTATAGAAGCTGAGTATGTTGCATGTTATGAGGCTTTTATTCAAGGAATATGGTTGCGGAATTTTGTGTCGGAGTTTGGGGCTTTAAGTTTTGTTGACAAGCCTCTCACTTTTTGCTGTGATAATCAAGCTGCAATTTTCTTCTCTAAGCATGATAGGATATCAAAAGGAGCCAAACATATGGACCTCAAATATCTATCACTAAAGCAAGATGTCAAAAGAGAAAAGTTTGTCATTGAACATATAGGCACTGAACTTATGGTTGCAGATATATTTACAAAAGCTTTACCTCCAAAGACAAGCATGCTGAAAGAATGGGTCTTGAGGATAGCGGTTAACTATGTTGTTTGTATGTTTAGCCTATGTATGACAATTATTTGAGCTCTTTATGACTTTTACATCTTTATATATTCTGTTTTCAATGTGCCACACATTATTGGTGTTTGGATTTCTGATAACAGAATGAGTCTTTGTTTAAAGACATTAAAGAGATCATTACGAGACTCCTACTTATGTTTATGGCCTAACTAAAAGGTGGTCAATGTGGTAGTACATGGAAGAGATCATGTTGCAGAATGATATGTAACCGCCATGACTCTCATTGATTACTAGATTAGTTAAGACACTTATGATGACCAAATGAAAAATAAAGTTATAGCATAGTATGTCGGCCTTATGATTCCATAAAGAAAACATTAGTGGATCTTACTAACGACCAAGTGGGAGACTGTAAGGAATATTTTCTTTTCCCTATTATATGGTCTTATAGTTATCCGTTTTCTATTGAAATATTGTTATTCCTTAATATATTTGGTGACCAATGAAATTGGAAATAAATGAGTAATTCCTAATTTATCTTTACTTTGATGGACGGTTGAGATTAAACTAAAGGGAACCCTAAGGAGGAATTAGGTCTCTCTCCACCTATACATATCTTTAGACCATTATAAAGATATCCTGAAAGCAACACATAAAGTTATAGGCAAGGCCAGAGAAACCTAAAAGTTCCTGAGAAGAAATTAAGTTGTTCGTCTTCCATTCAGGATTCAATCCATTCATAAAAATCTCTCAGACACAATGAATGCAGGTAACTCTATAAACATTCATATGATTCTATTATGTGATTAACCTAGATGTTTAAAGATATTAGGGTTCATGTAAATCTAACTTACATTGGTTGCTTAACTTTGTCATAAATGCTATAAAGTTTGTTAACGATGGCCTGATTTGCGTTATGAAGGAAGGACATGACTCTACATGATACTGTCGTGTCAAAAGATGCAGTGATAATGCCTTATAAAGGAGTTTTGAGAGGTTGTGCAATGTATCTTCTTGTAAGTACTATATCTATTCTAGAACAGAGACATGTTTGCTTATGTATATTAATGAATTGGCTTATGGTGGAGTATCTTTGGAAGAGCCTTTGTTGCCTTGGGAGTGTAGTAAGACTTTGACCATGCTTTGGTGAATACAACCTTAGGAGGGTGTAGTGATCTACCTTCTGGTAAAGACAGTCTTTGTTTGCCTTTCTTTTTCTGGTAATGTGGAGAGACAAAGGTAAACAAAAGTTTTTATGTACTGAGTACTGACAAGTGCGTTATAGTTGTTCCTTATATTGGAAAATTTTCAAACACTTAGGAAGGAGTTCACAGTCATGGAGTTTGACTTCTCAAAGCCCACCGCGGGTCAATGTTATATGGGTAAGTCCAGGTATGTTAGTTGGAGATACACCACAGTTTGCAGAGGCATCATTAGTACTGACAACTCTATGAATGCTTTTAAGAAATGTTTTTTTTTCTGCAAACAGATTGAGTTTATCAAACCTGGTAGATGCCATGGAATTGCATTGTGGATGGACAATGAAAATTCAATCGTGATCTCAACAGGACCAGGTATGATACTCACAGTGTACTCATAGTAATTGTAGGACAATGCCTGTGATTTGTATTTAATTTGACGACTAAAGAAAGTTGTTGATGGATGGGATCATCCTTAGCAATAGGACTGGCTTTTTCAGTATTTTAGTTTCAGGGATTACACGATCTATAAGTGAATAAACTGTTCCGTTTTGTTTCAATCCACACCTCAATTGTCGTTTTAATTACATTATCTACATACGGATGAAAGATATTGGAGCGAGGAGTGAAGCTACTAGGAAAGCTAGTCACAGTAAGAGGTAATGTATGATTAATGCAAGTTTTTTAAGGAAAGTAAAGCAATTGTTTTTTAACTTTTAATTAAACTAAAAACAGACTTTTAAAACTCTTAAATAAGAGTCGGTTTTTATTTTTTTTAGTTAAAAGATAAGAAATATTTTCTTAACTTTCTCTAAGAAATTTAACTTAAGAAACTCAGACCAAAAAACTTGCATTAATCATGCCTTTATATCCATCGCATATACTCTCTCTCTCTCTTGACTATTTTTGTCAGACCATGCAGTTTCTATGTCTAAATAGGTAAAAGGTGACCTATGTGACAGAGAAACTCCATCACCTTTTACCATGGGCAAGTCAATAGACTTTGTGAGCATGTGGATGTGAATCAATTACAGCTAACCAGCAATTCTTAAGACAACTCAATTTTTTTTTTAAGAAAAAATCGCTTAAAAAACCTTCAAATTGACACTCACTAACACTTTAAACCTTGAAGTTTTTCCACTAACTCTTTAAACCTTCAAAATGACATTTGTATTATAGAAAACCTTCAAAGTCAAAATATGACATGTTCAACAGGTAAAAACGGTAATTTGTAAACAAAAAGTTCAAAAATAATTATGTAATTAATAAAATAAATAATGTTTTTTAAAATATCAAAAAATAATTTTAAAAATTAGAAAGATAAATAAAAATTCAGAAAAGTAAATAAATATTCACAACAATTCAGAAATTAAATAAAATTGAATTTTCAAAAAAATTAAATAAAAATTCAGAAAATAAGAGAATGATTATAAAAATTAAACTTAAATACATAAAATTAAATAAAATTCAAAATTAAACAAAAATAAATAAAATTCATAAAAATTAAAAAAAATCAAAACTCCAAAATAGTTGTTAACAATTACAAAATAATGTTTTTAGAAAACTATTTGAAACCATTATCATCAACAGTAATATGTTTGAAACTTTTATTGTCAACAAATGATACATTAGTTTTTAGAGAGAATTTCAAGTTCACCACTTTTGTTGTACCACTTTTTATTTTTACCTTCATTAATGAGTCATTTTCATAAATACCATTTTGTCAGAGGTAAACTTTTATAAAATTAATTAGGATCCTAAATTTTATGTTCCTAAACCATACCCCACCCTACCCCCATCCCTCAACTCTAAACCCTAAGTCTTAGATTAATTAACCCAAAGGCTATAAGTATATTTTTCCTCTTAAAAATAAGGGTAAAAGTGATTAAGGTAAAAGTGAAAAGTGGTACAAGTAAAGTGGTATTTTCATTTTGACATTTCCCTAGTTTTATTGAAGAATCGCATAAAATAACAAAAAATGCTTTTTTTTAAAAAAATTGATGACAATAAAAATTTCAAACATATAATTATTGACGAAGATGGTTTCAAACAATTTAAAAAAAAGATAATCTTGTAATTTTATTAAAAAAATGTTTTGAATTTTCTATTATTTTGAATTTTCTTAAATTTGTTTTTAATTTTCTGAAATTTTTATTTATTCTGTATTTTAATATTTTTTTAATTCTGAATTGTTGTGAATATGTATTTACTTTTCTGAATTTTTATTTATCTTTCCGATTTTAAAATTATTTTTCTGATTTTTTAAAAATAAATTATTTATTTTATTAATTAAATAATTATTTTTGGAATTTTTTGACAAATTACCATTTTTACCTGTTGAACATGTCATATTTTGAATTTGAAGGTTTTTTGTGATACAAATGTCATTTTGAAGGTTTAAACCGTTAGTGAAAAAACTTCAAGATTTAAAGTGTCAGTGAGTGTCACTTTGAAGGTTTTTATGCGATTTTCCCTTTCTTTTAATGTATATATATTCATCAAAAAAATCAAATATAATCAGAGGAGACTTGCTCAGAAGCCACCAAACAAAACAAGAGAGGTGTCTGCAAAACACAAACCTTCTAAAACTCAACACATCACACATCTGCATTTGTCTCTTCATTCCACTGACATAAGAGACAACAACTGTAATGTCATCAAGCTTACCTCCATAGTATCTGAAGACAGCATCTTGTGCTACTGTAGAGAATGGAGTTTGTCTGTTTTCATCATGTGCTCTTTGCCGCGCCAATGCTGCAATCTTCTGCGCTGTTACCTGAGAATATATTCCACCTCTCACCGCATGAACCACTATGGCTGTGATCTCGTTGTAGTAAAGATTGTCAAATAATCCGTCTGTTCCAGCTATTATAACATCTCCAGGAGCAACACCAACGGTGAAAACCTGACTCTGAGCTTGGCAAATCGCTGTTGCTTTCCCTCTCCAACTGATATGTGACGTTGAAGTCATGCTGTTGAACATGGGAACGAAAAACAGTATGCCCTTCACGGACTACTATGAACCCGCTGTTCCCTAAGTTAACCGCGTAAAGTCTCTGGCCTATGATGCAAGCCGTTGAAGACCCTTGTGATTTTGTACTAGTATGAGTGTTTTTACAATAATCTCTCGCTGGATCAATAGATCCTTTGGGATCATCTTGGATGGCATTCATAGAGTTAGACATAAGATCACGAGAGTAGTAACCTGCATCGATACCAAGCTCTGCCCAACCTCCCACACCGTCTGCAACATCTATGCAAGCGTCTAAACCCTAAACCCCACACTAGAGTCTTTCCCAAGATCTCTTCCTCTGAGTCTCAAACTGATTCTTCCATAGTTAGACAGTCTCCATAGCCATTAGGTTCAAAACATCGATCGAGAAACAATGATTTGGAACCACAACTCGCCATTGATTCACCCGGAAAAGTTCAAGAAACAGCACCCACAACGGAAAGGTTCCTCCTTTCGTTAACCAAGAGCAAATCTGAGCTCACAGTATCAGGAGTGAATCTAGAGTGGAAACCCTAATCCACTGAGAGCCTTTGACATTTTTATGAAGCCCTTCTCTAACAGGTAACATTCCTTCAAAAGATCTTATCTTCCGAAGCATCTAAGGGCATGATTAATGCAGGTTTCTTATGGAAAGTTAAGAAATTGTTTCTTACTTTTCTTAAGAAAAGTTAACAAACAGTTTCTTATTTCATAGTTTTAAGAAACTGTTTCTTACTTTTCTTATTTTCCTAAGAAACTCAATTTAAGAAAACTGCAATAATCATAGCCTTAACCAACACAAATCGAAGAATTAAATCGAAAACAAAACTCAGAGCTCAATCAAGGATTGAATAATTCAACCAATGGAGGGATCGAAATTGCAGGAATGGAACCCTAAGCTAATCGTGATTTTAAAGGCAAGACAGAGGGAGATTTGTCTACTCTCTATAAATGTACGCGTGTCTGTGTACAGATAATCAGAATGTTTCTTTCTCACATCTTCTTGGATGGAAGTCATTCTCAGCCGTTGGATCATTAGTTTTTGTATTTTTAATAGCGAAAATCGAGATATGGAGAAATCATATCGATTACTGGGCCTAGTAAAGCCCACTAATTCACCAAAAACCCTAAAACGCAAAAGAACCCCATGCAATGCCCTAACAAATATCTACTTTTTTTTCATCTCCACCGAGGAGTAGGATGATCGTTACTTTACGAAGAAACTAGTTCAGTCAACGAGTAGTTTTTTTCTTTTCTTAAATCGATTTTAGGATGACTGATTAAAAGTTTAGAGCCCTCCAAAACTCTATAGTACTCCTTAAAAAGAATAGGCTTGCCCACTCAACATTCATGTATACTATTAGAGTGTTAAATGATTGTACCGGATAGTTTAGTTGTAAACCGGATAGTATAGAGTATAAATATGAGTCTACACTATACAATACATTTAAGATGAATAATAAAATACATTTCTTGATTGTAACAAACTTTCCTCTTCATCTCTGAGCTTGAGTTCTAATATGGTATCAGAGCAGTGAGATTCACGTCTCCTGCGTCGTTCTCTTGTTGATTCGACTTTTCTTTCTTCGATTTCAACTCAGAACTTCTTCGATTCAAAATTCGATGTTATGAGTCTCTCCATTTCCGTCATCGTCTTTGTTGAGTCGTTGTTCCTGGAGTTCTTTGCGATCTATCACTTTGTCTCAGTGGTGATTGCAATCTTGATTTCACGATCTTTCGTTTGTTGAGCATCACCTTGTCAAGCTCGTTTTCATGTTTCTCAGATTCGTCCTTCAACCTCGTTTCTTGTTCGATTGATCGATGCCGCCTTCGTATGTGAATGTTGTTAACTCTACTTCTACACCGGTGTCAAATCCAGCGATGGCTCAATCAGAGGCAACAACGCCTCTTCAGGATCCAAATTCTAATCCTCTATATGTTCATAGTGCCGATCATGCTGGTATTACTCTTGTCTCTGAAAAGTTAGCTGGTTTAGGCAACTTCAATACTTGGCGGAGATCGATGCTTATGGCTTTAGGTGCTAGAAACAAAGTTGTGTTTGTTGATGGGACTTATCCTGAACTACCTGATGGTCATCCAGATTTTACCTCATGGTCAAGATGCAACAATATCGTTTGTACGTGGATAGTAAATGCAGTGGATAATTCATAGCTAAGAGTATTATGTACTTGGATACAGCACGTCAAATGTGGCTAGACATTCATGACCAGTTCAAGCAAAGTGATGGACCAAGAAATGCAGAAACTAAGCAGCAACTATACGCTGAAGTTCAAGGCTCACAGAGTGTCAGTGATTATTACACAAGGTTGAAACAAATGTGGGAAGAGCTAAAGAATCATGAAAGTCCCTATACGTGTTGTTGTAACCGTTCAGATTGTTCGAGTTTCAAGCGGATCATACAGAGAGATGAACAGGATAAGATACTGAAGTTCTTGACTGGATTAAATGATACATTTACAGCAACCCGGAGACATATTCTCATGATGGAACCTCGACCAAATATTGCCAAAGTCTTTAACCTTGTGTCACAGGAAGAGAGGTAGCGATCTATGAAGACCACTAGTGCGGTTGCATTTCAACTTTCTCAAAGTACTCTACCTGATGACAACATTCTCGCTGCATATAATGGTGGTTATACGAGGAACAAGAATCGTCCTATCTGCTCCCATCGTGGTCTTGCTGGTCTTACTGTTCAACGGTGCTATAAACTACATGGATATCCTCAAGGATACAAACCACTGAACAATAACTCCAGAGATCAGGGTCAGTCTTCTAAACCGTCACAGAACTGGCCTCCTCGAAAGGAAAATGTACCTAACTTTATTGTTCAAGATGGGGGTAGTATCTCTATGCATAATCAACAGGGAGCTTGCCTGGGAACAGTTACACATGACCAAGTCCATCAGCTTCTAAACGTCTTGAGTGCACCATCTCTCAATGATAAATTTTCGCAGATTTCAGGCAGCACTATTTGTCTCCCGGATGGAACAACTTCTACACCCAAACCACAGCCTCATATCATTCACAAACATCTTTAAACACACCACCTTCAGGTACCACAAACTCTTCTCATTTTATTTCTGTGGGAATGAAGAATGGCCTTACTTTTATGCATGTTGCTTGGATAATTGATACGGGTGCTAGCTGTCATGTGTGTGCTGACTTGACCTTGTTTCAAAACACTAACTCCATTCGTAATACTTCAGTGACTCTCCCTGATGGTACTTGTATTCCGGTTACTGTTTCTGGCACCGTAGTTTTGTCCCCAAAGCTAACTCTTTGTGATGTTCTGTATATTCCACAATTCAAGTTCCACCTCCTTAGCATTAGTGCCCTAACCAAAGATAGCATGATTTTTGTTCTCTTTTCATCTAAATCATGTTATATTTTCCCTGATAATCCTTTTCATACTCAGGAGCATATTCAGGACTACATGATTGGGAGGGGTAACCTTCAATGCAATCTATATGTTCTTGAAAATCATGCTTCTGCAGAGAGTTCTTTCACAAATCAACTTGAAGTTTTTTCGGTTTTACAAAACTCTCATGACATTTGGCATCAACGTCTTGGACATCCCTTTTTTAAAAAAATTCATTTTTTTCAAAAATTCTTCATTTGTCTATTGGTAAAAGTGATCACGATAGTCATTGTCGAGTTTGTCCTTTAGCTAAACAAAAACGCATATCTTTTCCATCGAATCCTCATCTTTTACAATGGCCTTTTGATTTGGTTCATCTTGATGTTTGGAGTCCTTTTCAGACTCCAACTCATGAGGGATACAAATATTTCTTAACCATTGTAGATGATTGTACTAGGGTGACTTGAATCTATTTGCTCAAAAATAAAAGTTCTGTGACTACTGTGTTTCCTGAGTTTTTGCGTTTCATTCAAACACAATATAAGTCTAACATCAAAGCAATTAGGTCGGATAATGCTCCAAAATTAACATTCACAGATCTTTTAAAAGAACATGGCATTGAACATTATTTTTCTTGTCCTTACACGCCACAACAAAACTCGGTTGTAGAGAGGAAGCACCAACACATTTTAAACGCAGCAAGAGCTCTTCTTTTTCAGTCTAGAGTTCATTTGATCTATTGGGGAGAATGTATTCAAACGGCTATCTATTTAATCAATAAAACACCTTCTTCTCTCTTGCAAAACAAATCGCCATTTGAGCTTCTCACTACAAAAGTTCCTTCTTATGATCATTTGCGGGTAATTGGCTGTTTGTGTTATTCTTCTACTCTTCAAAAGGATAGGAACAAATTCACTCCTAGAGCTACACCAGGAGTCTTCCTAGGTTATCCACATGGTTACAAAGGGTATAAAATCTTAGATACAACGGCTAACAAAATCATTGTTTCACGCAACGTTGTTTTCCATGAATCAGTGTTTCCTTTTGCCAATGAACCTCATTCTCATTTAGAAAAATCATTCGTTGATCAAGATGTTCTTCCAATGCCTGTACCGGATTCCCCCTTTCCTGCTTTCTTTGACTTAGGACCTGACATTCCTTCATCATCATCTTCTTTCATTTCAAATGAGGTTCATGTGTCTAGGGCGAGTGATAATGTTGTTATTCCTGAAAACTTTACCACAAGAGCTCATTCTGTGTCTAGGAATAACTATAATCATAGGGATTCTTCTATGTCTAGTACATCTTCTGTCCCGATTGTACCGTCAGAGGTTACTAGAACTGAAACAAGGTCAAAATGACAGACTAAATCACCTGCATATCTTGATAAGTACCATTGCTATCTTTTGGACCATTCTTCTGATTCTCATACTCATTCTAGTCATACAACCTCATATCCTATTTCTTCTTTTTGAGCTATGACAAGTTTGGTCCGGACCACAAACACTTTATCCTATCCATCACTACCCATAAACTTCCCCAAACTTATGCTGAAGCTGTTCTTTCCGATGAGTTCAAACTAGCCATGAAATCCGAAATGGGTTCACTAGAAGCTACTGGTACTTGGACAGTCTGTGAATTACCTCTCGGAAAACATCATGTTGGTTGCAAATGGATTCACGCTATCAAATACAATCCAGATGGCACAATTGAGAGACACAAATCCAGACTTGTTGCCAAAGGCTATACACAACTGGAAGGATTAGACTACTTGGACACTTTTTCTCCTGTGGCCAAGATTGGTACTTTGCGATTGCTTCTTAGCTTAGCTGCGGCAAAGAACTAGTCTATCACACAGTTGGACATCAGCAATGCTTTTCTAAATGGATATTTGGATGAGGAAATCTACATGACCCTTCCACAAGGCTATGAAGAGTTAACTGGCAAACAATGCTCTCCTAATTTCGTGCTACAACTTCATAAATCTCTATATGAACTTAAACAAGCATCTCGTCAATGGAATCAGAAACTCTCCACTGTGATTCTTGGTGATGGTTTTACTAGGACTCATTCAGATCACTCCCTGATTATCAGATATGTTGACAATGTATTCTTGGCAGTACTTGTCTATGTCGATGACATTCATCGTGGGGAATGATGATTCTGCCATTACACGCTTCAATGAGGTCTTACAATCTGCTTTCAAACTACATGATCTTGACCCATCCAAATACTTCCTAGGTTTTGAGATTGCTATGAACAAGACTGGCATTTCATTGAATCAACGCAAGTACACCCTAGAATTGCTTGAAGAGGCTGGTTTCTTGGGATGTAAGCCTCTTTTTGTACCTATGGAACCGAATCTTAAGATGTCTGCAACGTCTGCAACTCGTCTACCTGATGCTGAGATATATAGGAGGCTTGTGGGGGCGCTTGTTATATTTGACACACACACGTCCTGATATCACATATGCAGTCCACAAGCTAAGCCAATACATGTCTGCCCCCACTGATACTCATCTGCAAGCAGCATATCGCGTTCTCCGTTACTTAAAGAATGATCCAGGCCAAGGTCTAATCTACTCTGCAGCCTCTACATTGAAACTTACTGGCTATTATGATGTAGACTGGGCTGCTTGTCCTGATTCACGTCAATCTATCATGGGTTACTGTGTCTTCCTTGGTGATTCTTTAATCTCGTGGAGGTCCAAGAAGCAACATAGAGTGTCTAGGAGCAGTTCTGAGGCAGAATACAGAGCAATGGCTGATACTACTTGTGAACTTATTTGGTTGACTACGCTCTTGACGGAGATGCACTGTTCTCCCTTGGCTCCAGCTACTCTCTTTTGTGATAATCAATATGCCCTATACATTGCTTCGAATCATGTCTACCATGAACGCACGAAACACGTTGAGATTGACTGTCATGTTGTAAGGGAGAGGATTCAGAGCGGATTCTTGAAGACACTTCATGTGCACTCGGCACTTCAACTTGCTGATATTCTCACTAAGGCTGTTCAGCCTTCTCTCTTTAAGTCACTAATAAGCAAGATTGGTATCCACAGTTTGTGTCCTCCATCTTGAGAGGAGGGTATTAGAGTATTAAATAATTGTATCGGATGGTTTAGTTGTAAACCGGATAGTATAGAATATAAATATGAGTCTAAACTGTACAATATGTTTAAGATGAATAATACAATACATTTCTTGATTGTAACAAACTTTCCTCTTCGTCTCTGAGCTTGAGTTCTAATATATACTAGATTGAATTCATCTCTATTACGTTCACTTACAAAGTTTTGCATTTATTATTCATGTAAAAAATTTTAGTACTCCTATATATAATTAAAATTATCATTTAAAATAATGATATTCTAAATAATTAATTCATTTGCTTATCTTTTGGATTAGCCCAGAACATACATATATTGTTCTTCGGCCTGATGCCGTTGTTTCACTAAATGCAAATAATCTCATTTTCATTAACTAGAAGCAAAATTGGCCAACTTATAGATACATTACTTGACCAAAGCTAGACCAGCATGTTATACACTTAAACCAAAGCAATTTGAATGTAATTTATAGTATTCGACACAGTATTTTGTAGTTGGTCACAAATTTGTGTTTTCTTAAACCAGTAATTAAGAAAACAAAAAAATAAAATAAAACAATCTCTTTGATGCTGGTAACCAAAAATTTAATTAAATAAATCTCTTTTAAGTTGGTCACAAATTTTGTGTTTTCTTAAGCCAAAATCTCTCTCTCTCTCTCTCTCTTTTCTTAAATTCATGTAAGAGTTTAATTATTTTTTTTTGTAAATTTAAGAGCTCATTTATTTTTATAACATTTTTAAAGGGAAACGTGGTAGGCCACTAAGTGACGAAATACAACTAACCTTCAATAATATTGTTTAAAAATATAAAGAATGAATGAATAACGTGGGAATTTCGAACCAGACAATGAAGAGGTGATGATACATTTTTTGTTGTGTTCCCCTCTGTGGTTACCAGCTTAGCGAGGCTGAGAGATAACGTTTACGCCGTCCACTAAAATTTTGATATGAAAGAAAAATAATAATTTGGAGGTCATAACAGTGTATGAAAAAGAAGAAGAGAGGAATCAGTATCAGTAAAAAAGTGACAAGGGATCACAGTAAAAAATATTAAAAGGAATGTCAATAAAAGGGTCATTTGTGACATGAAAGAAAGAAAATCAAGCTATCACTTCTACTCTCTTGAGCTTCAGCTTTTAGAGCATCAATGTCTCTATTTCTGAAGCCCTTCCTCTTCCTATACGACTCAACTCTTAGCCTCCTCTTGTTTCTAGTAATCATATAGCTCTCTCTATTTATGTGTTCTTTATCAGTAGATGTTACGAAAACTAATTAATAGTTATTTCTCTTATATGAATTAGTTTAATGGATGGAGTCTTGAAGACCCAGCAGCTGCCCACGAGAGGCTTGAAGCAGACAACAATGCTGCACATTCTGAATGGATGCAAATTCATTATATATGGAGAAAGACAAGGAGTCTTGTGCTTCTTCCCATTTTCAAGGGTTTGGTGATTATGTGTTTGGTTTTATCCGTCATAGTATTCTTCGAGAGTTTTTACATGAACATTGTGATACTCTTCGTCAAGTTATTAAGACGTAAACCCGAGAAAGTGTACAAATGGGAGGCCATGCAAGAAGATGTCGAGGTTGGATCAGAAAACTACCCAATGGTTCTTGTCCAAATACCAATGTACAATGAAAAAGAGGTATATATATTTATATGCACTCTCTACTGTAATATAGTAATAAGAAGTAACGATAAATTAATGCATACTCTATCTGCTATGTTTTAGGTCTTTCAACTATCTATAGCGGCAATATGCAGCTTGGTATGGCCATCCAGCCGTCTAGTAGTCCAAGTTGTAGATGATTCCACGGATCCTGTCGTAAGGGTAAGTAGCACTTGTTAGAATACAAAACAAGACTTTATTGCTATATAATATTGGAGAAATAAGATTCTCACACTTATATTTTGTGGTGCTCTAAAGATTGGCTGCTTATTTAGCCAAACGGTCCACTAAAAATTTGATAACCACAAACTTTTTAGTAGAAGTTCCCATTAATATATTTTAACTATTTATTAAATAACTAAAAATAAATATATGTATATATATATATATATAATATGATACTAATGTATATTTAACATAATTTACTGTTTTTAATAATACCTGAAAAAAATCTCTGAAATGTATATTATTTAATTGGCCGCTATAGATCCTCTCTAACAATTTAATTAGGGCTAGCAATTTTATGAACAAATTTTTTTTCTTACCTGTTATGTTAAAAATAACTAATTAATTTTTTTTCAAATATTTTTCTTATATACCTAAAATAAAAGAATAATATACATAGGTCGTTAAGATTTCACTTTTAAAGAAGACGTAAAAAATGTCAAGCTTTCACTTTTAGAGAAGACATAAAATGAAAAAAAAAAATGAATATTTCACACACTATCAATTAGTTTTGGAATAGAAAACTATGAAGCTTAGAAAAAATGTTTGTCCGTTTCCTAAAATTTAATGTTTTTGTTAACTCACAAAAGAAATATATATATGCTACAAATTTTTGGTATAGCCGAGACTAGTATATACGTTACAACTTACATATTGTGAATCTTACCAAAAGACAAAAACGATTTACATATAGTGATGCATACATTATATAGTATGATATATGTGAAAGAGGAATTGCAGGAAGGTGTGGACATAGAGATTGCAAAATGGCAAAGCCAAGGCATAAACATAAGGTGTGAAAGAAGAGATAACAGGAATGGCTACAAAGCGGGAGCTATGAAAGAAGCTCTTACGCATAACTACGTCAAGCAATGCGACTTTGTGGCCGTCTTCGATGCTGATTTCCAACCCGAGCCTGATTACCTCGTCCGCACCGTCCCATTTCTCGTCCACAACCCTGAGGTTGCTCTCGTTCAAGCCCGATGGATATTTGGTAGGTTTACATGTTTGCATTGTCGATCGCTTTTTAAAAAACAAGTTAAATAATATTTGCTATTCAATGATACTGGATGGTGATTTCCGTGCAGTGAACGCGAACAAATGCTTAATGACGAGAATGCAAGAGATGTCCCTCAACTACCATTTCAAGGTCGAACAAGAATCGGGGTCTACTAGACATGCTTTCTTCGGTTTTAATGGTACAATTTAACCTCCAAGCATATTCAAAACAATATATTAATTGACTAAGGAAAAATATACGATAACATTCAGTCAAATATAAGTTATCAATTCGTTATATATAAGTTGAAAGTCAACAGCCTTCACATAGTATAAAAATCAAAAGGGTTACCATCTCATGGGAAAGAGCATATCTAGTAGAACTAAAAACTCAAACTAACAAGAAAATGAGAAATTCAATATAAGTAAATAAATTTGATAAAAATGAGCACTAGTTACTTCACTTAGTACTAATGCGGTTATGATTAGGACCGTACATTTTCATTTTAAATTCGTGGAAACATAATTTGGGACACTAAAACTATAAAACATTTGGAGATATTATTTAGATGGACAGTGTAATGTAATAATTAAATATAAGCAAAAAATATATAAAAATGCAGGGACCGCGGGTGTGTGGAGAATATCGGCAATGGAAGCAGCAGGAGGATGGAAATCAAGGACGACTGTAGAAGACATGGACTTGGCTGTTCGTGTTGGCCTTCATGGCTGGAAATTTGTCTACCTCAACGACCTCAAGGTAACACATTTTTCTCTTTAAGAAAATTCGAGTTATTATAACGACATTCTACAAATTAATCATTACATGTATCCGTCCAGTAAACACGTTTTCTATATTAAAAAGTTAGGTAATAATTTAACAAATAGTTACAGAATATGAAAATGATATTTAATAATAGTACACAAACCAATAAATGGTGGTTTTTGGGGGCATGCAGGTGAGGAACGAGCTTCCAAGCAAATTTAAGGCCTACAGATTCCAACAACATAGGTGGTCCTGTGGTCCGGCGAATCTTTTCAGAAAAATGACGATGGAGATCATTTACAACAAGGTCTTTTTTGTTACTATTCTTCACTTGACCCCCACTTGTCAGTTACTGATTGGTCCCAGTTTATTCTGTCTCTAGTTTGAATAGGACCCAGATAGTGATAAGCAGGGTAACTTGTCTAACCTAGTGGGACCAATCTAAACAAGCACGTTTCGGTGCTTGATTGATTAAGCTCTCGTTGTCTCTAGGTGGGACATGGGACTATGATATGCACGGTGTCTTATTATCAAACTAGCTGGCATAGTATTTGTGTTTCTTTTTTTGTCGGTCTCAAAATGGTTCCATTTTACTACCGTTTGATCGAACCAAACTTAGATTTTCGTTTCTAATCACTCGGTTTTCAACCTAGATTTTAGTTTGGATCAGTCTTGATTTGATTTGTTTTGTTGAAATTTGAAGTACCATTTTTATTTGAACAAAATGTTTTTGAGTTCTTTTTTTTTTTCATTTTCTAAAAACATCTAAAACTTTTCAGAATGTTTGTTTGGGTTAACTTAATTTGTTTTGTGAGCACTCTTATTTGCTCGGTGGAACATGTCAAAAACTAACTGAAAACAAATGTATGGTTTGAAGCGCAGAGAGTATCAGTATGGAAGAAGTTCTATGTGATCTACAGTTTTTTCTTCGTAAGGAAAGTGGCAGTACACTTCTTGACATTCTTCTTCTACTGTATAATTGTACCAACAAGTGTCTTCTTCCCTGAAATTCACATTCCGTCTTGGTCTACGATCTACGTCCCCTCTATTATCACTCTCTTCCACACCATGGCAACTCCAAGGTACCTATATAGCCTTATATAGTGTAATCACTCATCACGAGTAATACCTCTTCTAACTTCAACTTCATGCATGTATATATGTTTTATGATTTAACTAGGTCCGTCTACCTCGTGATAATCTGGATCTTGTTCGAGAATGTAATGGCTATGCATCGAACCAAAGGAACTTGGATTGGCCTACTTGAAGGAGGAAGAGTGAACGAATGGGTTGTGACGGAGAAATTAGGAGATGCTTTAAAAAATAAGTTACTATCTACGGTCGTCCAACGCAAATCTTGTTATGAAAGGTGAGGAAAAAAATAAGAATGATCTTTAGCCTCGCTTCTTTTGGGTATATTAAAAATAACGTGTGTGTTTCTGTTGCAGAGTGAATTCAAAGGAAGTGATGGTGGGCATATACATACTAGGATGTGCATTATATGGTGTGATCAATGGCCACACATGGTTACATTTCTATCTTTTTCTTCAGGCCACTGCCTTTTTCGTCTCCGGTTTTGGTTATATCGGAACCTAAGAACTTCCCCCATTGTTTAATCACCACATGAATTGTTTGTGCTTCATTTATTATTTACTGTAGTAACGAATAAGATGTTTTGTATGGACGTAAAAAATACATCGTTCTGTTGGACAAAATCATCACCTGTAATTTTCTTTCAGTATTAATGTATTACCCTTTATTTGAAAGTCCATATAGTAATTCACCTATTACCCACTAAATTTAACTGCGGTTACTGTTCAAATATTTTTGCATAATGAGCAAAGAAACCACAGATGCAACAGAAATACCATAGTAAAAAAAATTGTCACAAAAATAGCTTTCAAAAAAAAAAATCAAAATAGATTTTATTAAAAAATGTAAATATACATTTATATCTCTAAGGTTAACTAATCTAAACTTAGAGTTTAGATTTATTGAGTGATTTTGGGGATGACTTCAAAATTTAAAAAAAATAAAAATAAAAATTAAATATTAAATAAATAAAATAAGTCTATTTCGGTCATTTTTTAGGGTTATTTTGGTGACAAAACTTTAAAATGACTATTTAAGAAAATTGTCCAAGATGCAATCAGAAATTGGATTAGTCTTTATACATAACATCTTTTGTTTTCCTCGATGAAATTCATTAGATGAAAACCTAGGCTATTACACAAGATCAAACTCTAATCCGACGAGCATCGAAAGCTCCCAAAGACAAAGCTTGTGAAATCAAGTAAATTTCCTAGAGACTAAAGCCGGCGAACAACATACATGTTCCCGGAAAAACCAACTACTACAAGCTAAGAACTTTAACAAACTCGATGAGATCATACTAAAAAGAGTTATGAAAATAGCAAAGAAAATCGAGTGAAGGAAGAGAAGAAGAAAGATAAACACCCAAAGCCGTACTTATTGAGGAAGACCAAAGACGACACTCTTATTTATGCTCCAAACACCACTAACCCACAACGGAGACACGAGCCCGATCCAAATGGTACAACCAAGGAAGACGCAGATAAGAAACTGGATGAGCTGCAGACTTCCAACGACTGGATGAGAGAAGAGCAAGAGCTCCAAATCCTTTGAAAAAGGAACATATTGGCCATTGTAATAACTGCCTGGAAACAAATCAGATCTGACCAAAACCCTAGGACACGATCCATGACAATGAAACAAAGATCAAAATTCACATGAGGACATGCACCGTAGAATCGAAACCAAATAACCCATCTTGAAAGCAACGATCTAGATCTCGACCCGAGAATGAAAAGATCCAAAGCTTTACAAAAGTAACTACAAAGTCTAGAACGAAAATACAACACGATCTGACCGATGTTGTCGTTATGAGAGCCCACCGACGACGGAAAAAACAAACGCAAAGATCAGAGATCTAGAGAGAAGAGAGGAAAAAACCCCAAAGAAGATGAGCAATCCATATAACATCTAACTATGATAAAAAATTGTTGAATTAATAGAATATTCCGATTTTGTTTCAGTTAATTATCTTTTATACTTTTCTTAACATTGGATAACACAGTTACATCATCATATAATCTCTAATTGTATTAAATATGGTGATCAACTACATGTAACATATGCAATACTGATGAACAGCTCCACGGATAATAATTCACGATGAGCAATACTGATGAGCAACTCCAGGAGAAATACTGATAAAAAACTCCACGGATAATAGTTATATGATGAAGATCTCCCTGAAACACCTGAATATATGGAAGATTTTGCATGTAGGACATCCTCGATTGACATGATCTCTCCGCAACATACACAACAACGAACAACTCTGATAAGCTTTGCATCCTATAATAAAAAAATGTGTTGTGTGGGATTAGAACCCTAGATTTGGTGTAGAAGCCTTTTAATTAACCATTAGGCACCGTACTTTCACACCTTTTATAGTTTTGGAAAAGTAATAGTGTTACAAAAAAAATATTAAAAAAAAGTTTGAAGTAATAAATATTGATTTGATTTTCTTTCAGTTAATTGTCAGTTTTCGGGTATGCCTATTACTGTGTGTTGCTTGTCTAGGTCTCTTTGGTGAGGATCATATCACATCTTCAAGTTTAAATTGACGAAGGGTTTTTGTTTCCGCGGGTGGTGAATACGGAATAGGTTCCGATCTCAACAGATTGTACTGTTTAGAAAGGTGAGAGTTTGATTATGTGATGGATTGCTTCGGTACATAAAGATTATAAGAGATTAACAAAGATACTATTAATTTTATCTTTTTTTCTTTCATACTTTATTTTCTATTTTTAGGATTCATTAATATTAACAAGAAACTAGATTCTCACCCGCCCTTTCAAAGGGCGGGTATATATTTTGTTTTAATTTTTTTAAAAAGTAAAATTTTTATATTGTATTTTTAATAATTATATTTATGTTTAATCATTAATTTATCAATAATATAAAAGACTTAATGTTATTAATATAATACATGTGTAATAAATAGTTAGACCAAACATTTATCAATAGGTCATGATCCTATTTTAATAGGATAGATGCATAAAAAGAAGCAAAAAAAGTGAGTAGTAAACTACATACACGGATATTGGAAAATTATGTGCTAGTAATGATTGTTCTGACTTTTGTGACTTGTGAGCACATACATTATAATGGGCCATATTTAATTTAACCTACGGCTTTAATGAGTAACGAGGATCTTCAAATGAGATTCATAAAAGCCCACTAAGATCTGTCCAGATTCACCACACACTGTTTCATTTTGCAGCGAATGCACTCATCTTCTCAGGGCCGGTTTTGACCCCATCCGAGTGAAACAAATGTATGGGGCCATGATTTTTCCAAAGTTTTTAGGGCCTATTTTTTAGAAAGTTGTTGTTGATAGATCAATGTTTATTGTGGAGAAGTTAAAAAAATCGTGGAATATCTTTAAAATGTACTAGAATGGAGCGAAAAATATTTGATTTAAACTCATAAATCACTGATTTTATAAAAAAACTTCAAGTATATTTTTTTGTTTTGTAATTTACATATAAAGTACAATACATTATATTATTTGATAATAATTTTTTATTTATACTTAATATTATATTAAAATTTATAATTTGATGCAATTTGATATAATTGTATTATTCATATATGAACATGTTGTTCTTTTTTGTTAATTTATTTTAAAATGAAACAACACACTAAAATTTTTTAATGATTAATATATGAATATCGATTTGGTTAGATAAACTTTGGAATTGTAATTATTTAATTCAAAATTATTTTAAATATAGTGGCAACTGTAAATAAAAAGAAATATAAAATGAAATAATTAATTATTGTAAAGGCAAATGCTAAATTTGTATATAAAAAAAAGTTTTTTTTATATTGCTATCTATGTTTCTAAACAATTCTCATTTATAGTTTTATCTATGTTTCCAAACAATGCCAAAAGGTATTTTAGTTTTAATATATAAATAAAAATTACGCAAAATCTCTCAAATATATATTTTTAAGTTTTTGTCACAAAATATTATTCAAGAAAAAAATGACCAAAACAAACCTTTTTATTTTGAAAATTTTAATATATATATATATATATATTTAAATTTAAAACCTCACCTCGAAAATCTCACCCCATAACTCTTAATCTAAGTCTACATTAGTTAATCTAAATGTATAAATGTATATATACATCATTTAATAAAGTTTATTTTGGTTAATTTTTCATTAAATTTTATTTTGGTAACAAAAACTTATTTAGATATATCTTATGGTGTTTCTCTAAAATTTATATGCTATTTAAGAATTAATAAACTTTTACCAGTTTTGAGGATACTGTAGTTTTTTACTATAAACTTGTTGAATATTTTATGATAAATTATATAATTTAAGAACCTCGTTTTTTTATTTCGTATTGTACGGTCAATATTTCTTTACACTGCATCTTCTCCAGGTGCCCAGGCACGTCTGTGGGCTCTAATGTGTTACATATCATATTTTCAAAACATTTGTAAATATTCATGATTTCGAATATTTTTTTCAAATTCTTTTATGTTAACATGACACTTTTGCTATTTTAGTTGCTCTAAAATGAGAAATGGAAAATAAAGTAACAAGGAAGTTGGGTTCATATTTTGTATGATCGATCTACTGGGCCCACAGCATATAAGGAAAAAGGGTATACCACATGACCTGATAAGACCAACCAAACATAATTAACCAAAATACTCTTTAATCTCATGGTTTTGTTCAGACAAGCATTATGAAATTGAAATCTCTTTCCCTCTTATTTTCCTTTTGAGAATTACACTCAAGTTAAACTTAAATATTATTCCCTCAGTTTTTTTATATTTGATGTTCTAAGCATTAATTATTTACTTAACCACAATTCAACCAATAATAAAACAGAAGATATAATATCATTGGTCATCTAACATTAATTAATAATAATTTTTACATAAAAAATTGAAAACGTCAAATAATTGAAACAAAAATTTCTCCCAAAACGTCAATTATTAAAAAACGGAGGGAGTAACAAAACTCATCGTCTTTATTACAGTGTCGATCCGTCAGTGGATAAATGTTTATTTAACTCTGAAAGTCAGGTAAGGGTAAACATGCAGAAACGTGATTTTTAAAGATGGATGAAGCATATTTCTGTAATAAATAAGGAAGTTACTAAATGATATCCATAAAAAAAAGGTGTTGGCTTTTTTTTTGTTGTCAAGAAAACAAGAACATAAATGGTTTTGAATATGTCTGTATTGGTGGTATAAAACAACCATTACAGAGAGTTACAGATGCAGCTGGCGACACATACTAAATCACATGACCACAAATAAATTAGGAAATAAAGAGCCAAACAGAATAAAGTAAACTACTCCTTCTGTTACAAAAGAAATCGATGCTTTATTTTATTTTTATTTCTTAAAGATAAATATTTTACACTTTTAATGTGCTTTTATTAAATAATATTTGTAAATGTTAACTTCAACAAAATTAATTGGATTTACTACATTTATATTGGTTGGAAATTGTTAAACACAAAAATTAATACATTTATAATAAAAATTTGCTATATTTTGTTAATATGTATGAAAATTGTAAAACATGTATCAATTTGAAATGGAAGGAGTATATTATTCCTGTTAGAATTTTTACAAAAGGTAAAGGTAAACCGATACTTCAGAAATTAGTCTGATTCAGAGATAAAATATCTACTATTCACTGTATTTTGTGTGAAATATCTAAGTGCTTTTCGGGTTTAGATATATATATCTCACTGATCGAGATATTTGAATACTATCCTTGATGTGATAAGTTTGATGTTTGAGTATCTACCACACTGTACTAGATGTTCAAACAAACAGATGATATACGTGACAAAGAATAATGTTTACATTATTATAAAGGCTAGCAGCCTAGCATCACACTTGTGTGTCATAAGGTAATGCAGTTTAAATTAAATAGTTCTTTGTAACACGTTAAATAAGTCAAAAGATCTAAGATTCAAAAGATCATGCAAAAGAATCATCTCAAGAAATACAAATATCAAAAACAATGTAGTAACATAGATCCAACCATATATTATTATCATCCATTGAGGAAGAAATCTAGAAACATAGCTTGTTTCTTGGTTTGCTTCTGTCTTACATCAAAAGTACATTGTTCTGATAAAGACCTTCCAAAAGATTCCAAAACAGTAAACGTTTCCTGAATTAATGATCTTGAAGAAACCCCAAATCAACAAGATCCTTTGATTTTGATCTCTCAAACTCTGCAAACCTCGACTGTTTCATATGGCCGAAACTACGGTGACAACGTCGCTTTCTTGCGGAGGAGGAAGATTCAGATCTATCATACAACGGCGGAGCTCCGGGACATGTCTCTTCTCCGGCTTCAATCTCTTCGGCTGCTGCGATAATGGGTTTCTTCAGCTTAATCTCCCTTGAATCTCTCGAGAGCATCATCAAACACATGGCTAAGTCCTGTTCCGGAGAACCGTCGGAGACAGAACTCGCCGGTTCTGGCGACTCATTCGAGTTAATTTTACTCCTTGTCTTCTGCTTCTTACTCCTTGTCTTCGTCTTCTTCTTCTTCGAAACCTCTGCTCTGACCCGTTTCCGAACCAGGGCCACTGACTCAGGTTCGGTCTCGGTCTCGCTGTTGTAAACGGTGGACGAGTCAGGATCCGGGTTAAAGACCCGGCAGCTCTTCCTCGGGTTCTCTCGCAGCCCGTAGATCAGAGGTTTACCGTCTGAGGAGGAAGAGGGAGAGGAATAACCGAGTCACGGAGCTTCTTCTGAGCCGGCGTGTGTGATGATGAGACCAAGTGGGACTTCATGTGACCACCAAGTGCTCTCCCATTACAGAAACTCTTGGAACAGAGCTTGCATTTGTGCTTCTGCATTTTCCAAAAGAAAACAAGAACAGAACAGAGAACCTTAAGAAGACTTTTAAGTTTCTGTGTCCCAGTTTGCTTAAAGAGACTGGATGTAGAGCCAGAAGAGAGAGAACATTGAAGTTAATAAGAGTAGGTTACAAGCATTCCTATCTTTTCACAAACCCCCCCCAAAACTAACAATTATGACTTTTTGGTCCATACGATTAAAACTACTACTAATGTTACGTAAAGATAACTCTTTTTAGTTGGTTTAGTATAACAATTTAGAGATAACTTTACTATTTTTTTAATTGACTGACAACCACCTATCGTAGAATCTCGAATTAATCCGAGACATTATGATTTTTGATTATTTGTTTACTAAAGAATGTAAAATTGTTTTAAAGATATAAGAAAGGAGACAACAAAGCACAAAAGAAAGTTGTTACATTGCCTTTTATTGACTAGACACTTCTCCAGTGCGTAACTGAGATTATAAGCTAATAAAGTATTTGCAAAAGTAAGAGACTATATATTTTAAAAAATTAAGCCCCTTGACAAAAAAAAAAAGAAATGTAAACCAAGAGTGTGTGAATTTTGTTGGTTAGGTTAGTTAAGGATTTGTAATGGCAAAATCGGTTGAAGCGTCGAGGTTGACATGATATAAACGGTTGTATTAGTTTACGTTGATTTTAATTGGGTGTTGACGTTTAAATGCTGAAATGTCATTTTTTGAAGATTTAAACATTTATATAACTTGATAGTAATGAGTCTAACGACCAGTGAGTTTTAATATATTGTTAGAATAATTCAAACGAAACGATCTAATAATCATCACATGTATATAATTGTAAATAGATTGGGTACTATCTAACATACGATGATCGACACCAATGATGATTCGAAAGGTCCACGTCTGTTGAGCCATTCCACCTTTTAGGTTTCTTGTTAGCGACGTCCAATGTCATTTAATATGATTCGTTTTTTTTGAGATTCTTTGCCTCTTGAAGTATAAAAATTCAAAACAAATTTAATTTTCCTGTGGGTCTTTTATTATCTTTTCAGTTCCGTGGTATGGATCGTGGGAGGCCCTTCATATGTAGGCGTCTCTAACCACTACATTACCGTATATGTATTAACCTTTTGGTTTTATTATTCTTTTTCTAAAGAAAAATTAATATATAGAAAATTTCCACATACTGCAATTAAAGCAATTGTATAAAAAAGAAGAGCCGAATTCAACCTAATATATCTTTCACAAGCACAAGTATTGAGGAACTGCATCTATATCTCCTCTTCGATGCCGGTGGAGCCTCTGTTTGCCGGCGTCGACTGTTCCAGCTTTTGCTTCTTCTTTTTTTTCAAGTTGCAACATCTGTGTTTTTTTATTATTATTTTTGTTAATTTTTTTTTTTTTGATGTCATGGGTTGAGCCATATTCGCAAAACTTTTCACGAATATTCGATAACATCCAGCTAATCAAAAAAAGCTCCTCAGCTTGGTGACATTCTTTGGTCTTGACCATTCCCAAATGAATTTTATCTTTTCCGATAAACCGAGACCCCTTCTTCGGACACAATATGTCTAAGGAACCAGATATTTCTTTGAAAAGAGCTACACTTACTAAGCTTGGTAAATAATTTTTATTCTATCAACCATTCTAGAGCAGTCCATATGTATATGTGATAAGATTCTTGATCCTTTAAATAGAACAGTAAGTCATCTATGAAGATGATCACAAACTCATCAAGGAAATCTTTGAATATTTCATTCATCATCTTTATGAAAGCTGATGTTGCTGGTGCATTCATTTGACCGAATGCCATAACTATAAATTCTTAGTGGACGTACCTCATCATGAACGTTGTATTCCAGACGTCACTTGGCTTTATCAAGATTTAATGATAAGCTGACTCTAAATCAATCTTATAAAACCAAGTCACCCCTTTTAGTTAGTCTAGCAATCAATTATCCGAGGCAATGGGTACTTTTTCTTCACAATAACTTGATTCAGTCCTCGATAGTTTGTGCATATTCGGAAACTCTCATCATACTTCTTCATGAATAGGACGGATGCCCCCCACGGCGAACTACTTGGCCATATGAACCCTTTCTCACCAATTCTTCTGGTTTCTTCATTAGCTAGGCCATCTAATCTGGAGCCATTTGATATGGTGCCTTGGAAATAGAGTAGTCCCTGGTTCAAGTTCAATCATGAATGGGTTCGACCAGACATGTGGTAAACCAAAAGTCTAGAACACATCGTCGAACTCATTAACCACTGGAATCTCTCCAAGGTCAACACCCTTCCCATTTTTTTATGGATATTTTAGCTAAGTAGGCTTCAAAATCTTTCTCGAGCATTTTCTACTTGGATTGCCGAGACCACCAAACTAACCAAATCCTACCTTATTCCTTGGAACTTGATCGGTTTAGTTCCACTCACAAACCTTACTAATCCCTAGTGATAGTCTAGAGTGGCCCGATGCTTTACCAACCAGTTCATACCTAAGATCACTTCATGATTCTTAAGGTGGATCACAACTAGATCCACAAGCATACTCACGCCTTGGATCATAACCAGAATATTTTGGACCAACCCAAGTGTACCTATCCACCGACTGCGTTAACTATTCCAATATCATTCCCCCGCTCTATCTAGAACATTTCCTTTATGATCATCCCTAGACTAACAATGCTATGAGTAGCTCCAGAATCAAAAAAGTGTGTGTGTTTCCACACCAATACTTAAGGTCCCTACAATAATTTTGTAGGCTAAGTATCTACCATATGTTCTAGGCAATGCAATGCAATAATAGAAATGAATCATGTCTGAGTGACGTATCAGTCTTCTGAAAGTTACTAGTCTCGCCATTCTGCTTCGAATGCTCATACACTCATGCCGCCATGGTGTGCCCATTTCCTTGTGCCGAACTGTGTACATTCACACTGTTCCTCTTCTGCTCCACTTGAAACTTTGGGAATTGTCTCTTGAAATGCTCAATCTTTCCGCAATGGTAGCATGATCTAGCATCATCACTCGTCATGTTTCCTTGTCTTTGGTCCTTCTTAAGATAATTTTGGGTCGCATGGTCCTTGCTACCACATCTAGTGCAAGCGCCCATCGCCCTCCCCTCCAACATTTGCCCCCATGCCCTATACCACATTTGGGGCATTTAGATAACCTTCCCAAAGGCTAATGACCTTTATCAAAATTTTCTCATTTCCTATTCCGGTCACTAGTCTTGCCAACTGAAGATGGACGCACATGAAACCTTACACGGTTCTCTTCAGCGAGGGTGGCTTCCAGGAAAGAAAACCTTTCAACCAACTCCAACACAATACTAATGGTATGGACATAGCAGTGGTACAAAGTTTAACTCTTAGGCCTTGGAAGAAATGATGCACTTGCAGCGCTTCATCTTCGAGTTCCTTACCAACATACCGCCTGAGTCGGCTGAATTCTTCCTCGTAGTCACGAACAGTCTTGGACCCTTTGTTAGGTCCATAATTTTTTCCTCTAAACGATCTCATGCTTCGAATGGAAAATACTTGTGGTTGAATTCATATTAAATGTCCGCGGAATTTCTCCACATGGCCTACCATGCATTTTTCCAAAGCCATCCACCAACTTTGTGCATACCCTTCTAGGAAGTGAACGGCGATGACTTTCGTGTAGTCTTTTGGGCATCGAGTGGATAAAGTTTGGACCAACCAAATTATCCATTCATCCGCTTCGATCAGATCAATGCTACCTTGGAAGTGTTTTGTTCCCAGGAAAGAGATGTGCTCCAACACACTTTTGATAGTCCACATTTTTGACGGACCTTGTCGGTGGATCAATCTCAACCACTTCGACTGTTTCTCTGACTCGTACTCTTACAACTAAAGGAATAACCGTAGGGATCCTAGTTTCATATATTATATAAGGATTCACAGTTGTGGTGAAATATTGCATTAGTTCAGCCATTCGGTTCATGACCACCTATAGTGGCACTCACCACTTCACCCACAGAAAGCGTTGTGGCTTGGTCTTTGTCACTAGCCGCTCCATCAACCGCTCACAACCCGCTTCATCAACCGGAGCCGAGTTGAGTGTTCCAATGGAGGATTCAACCACTCACTCTTCATGATGATCATGGGTGCATTTATTCAGGTCATTATCCCGAGTCTCAAAAAGGGTGGGCTCAACCACAAATCGTTTCCCCATGAATCTTTCTAGTCAGAATTCTGACTAGTGTCGGGTTCAACGGATTAACTCTATCCATGATTGATTGACTTGGTTCAAACACTCCTTTTTCTTTTCTTTCCCTTGTGGATTTGCTTTTCCAGACAAAAGATTAAACATGTTAACGAATTCACCATAATATATAAACATCATAGACTAAACAAAACATTACAATGAGACCTAAGCTGGATGAGTGGCGATCCCCCACAATTTACTATGCTAGAAGCAAGCATGCTCACATACTAATTTTTAGCACCCCAATCCCAAACACTAATCCCGATGACGTCTATCAGGTTCGGCCTTGAGTTATCTTGGCTGACTAGTTTTTGTTTTAAGGCTTTTTTTGTGTTAAGGCTTTATTTTTTTAAAGACTCAGTTTGGTAAATTATATGATTCATTAGTTAGACTCTATATATATCAAGTTAGATAAATATGATAAATGATTTCTTTATTTATATAACAATGATTCAATACAATTGTTAAGTTTAAATAAGAAGCTATTACAATGTTCAATCCTAAACGAGTGTATCACACCACCCATCCTCTTTGGCATTGAGTCTTCACGGCTAAGCTAGATCGTCCCATGATCACCATCATTTTCTGAAACCAACAATAACATAATAAATTTATCGATAACCTAGTGAGTTCGATTTCTATCATGCATATTCATGTTTGGATTCTTTCTAAGTCTAAACCAAATTTCCCTTCATAAAACTCGACTATCTCAGTATATTGGATAAATCAATTAAGTATGGTTTGTGGATCTAAACCAATCCGACTAACCACCAAACTTAACCAAAACGTTCATCCTTCGATCAAGCTAATCGGCTAAACCATGACCAATCGCATCCCGCACTTAGGTCGCTGGATCACATGATCTAACCGGATTAACATACTAGGTCCATTACTTGTCCCTAAGATCAAGTTACTCGATCATTTAAGAAGAAGAAGAAGAAGAAGAAGAAGAAGAAAAAAACTGTTTCACCGACCATCCATAAAACAATCAGAATCACCCAAAGGCCTATGGACGATGGTTCATCTGGTCCAACCACTTCGATTAGACGTGTGCTCTGGTGTGCCTATGTGCGTATCCTTATCCTTCGGATCCATTCTGGATCGATCTTCATGCAACTATAGTCGAAAGCCTTTTCGACTTGACTAGTCAAAGAAGAAGAAAAAGAAGAAGAAGGTAATTGTCTTCACCGACCATCCATAAAACAATCAGAATCACCCGAAGGCTATGGATGATGGTTCATCCGGTCCAGCCACTTCGATTAGACGTGTGATCTGGTGTTCCTACGTGCTTATCCTTATCCTTCGGATCCATTCTGGATCGATCTTCATGCAACTATAGTCGAAAGCCTTCTCGACTTGACTATTCCTTCAAATAACCCAATTTTTCTCTTCAACGTACCTTTAGTGTTTTGATCAATTTTGTTAATTTCTCTAATGAAAATCTGTGTCGAAAATTGGCCCAAAGGTCTTGATTTAATAGAAAAAATCAGCCAAACTTATGTAGGTGAAAAATTCGTGACTATTTTCCCAATAACCTCCTAACCGCCAAGGAATGCCTAAAACACATGCCTGACTGATCAAATAAGTAATGGGTCCGACCTAGATCGATTCTTGGTCACATATCTGGTCGGCCCAACAGTCGAACACTCCTCCAAACTGAGCTGAGGTCCCCAACATTTGACCTAGATGACTAAGCTTGGTCTACCAGCTTTCGAGCTGAACTTACTGATATCTTACATATTTGCATGGTTTTGGTCATCTCTTTTGATGCATTTTAAGCATAAAGGATATCATTTAGGCATATTTAGGTTGCATTCCATTACATTTATCTATGTCAGGTGTTGGAGATGCTTATTGGTGATTTTGGAGGAAATTGAGGCCAAGAAGTGAAGTTTGGAGCAAAATGGAGGTGTATTTGACCAGGCGTAGCGACCAGGGCGTAGCGACCAGGAGTGGTCGCTACAGACCCACAGGAGAAATGCGGATGCCATAGCGACCAGGCGTAGCGACCAGGCGTGGTCGCTACAGACCTACAAGAGAAATGCGGATGCCGTAGCGACCAGGCGTAGCAACCAGGCGTAGCGACCAGGCGTGGTCGCTACAGTCGTAGCGACTAGGCGTAGCGACCACAGCTGGTCGCTACAGGCAAAATACCCCAAATTTTATGGGTCAACCCGGGTTTGTTGGGTTGATCCGGCTCGTTTTTTGGACTTCTATATATAGTTTTAGACCCTAAAACCCTAGGGAGATCTCTTTTTCTCTCAAAAACTTTTGTCTCAACTAAAAAAGCTTGAATCTTTTGATCATTGGAAGGAAGTACTTCAATTTTTATTGTGTTTTTCTTGCTCATTAACATGATTTGCCTTGAATCTCATATGAGTTTAAGGTTTCTCATGAAACGTATGAGTAGTGAACTTGTGATTCATGGGTTAAGTAGATTAGGGTGTTTAAGTGGATATTAGGATGTCTCTTGCTTTATTAACATTGTTCTATGCCTATTAGGTGTTCTTAATGCTAGATTAGCCTTGATCAAGTTGATTTAGAGCTTAAGTACTTTCATGCCCGAGAGGTGTTCGATGAAATGCTTGAACCAACCTAATATTGTCTTTTACATGTCTAGCCAATGACAATTGATGTTAGAGATGTTAAATGGTTAGTAGACTTGTGATTTATGCATGCTTGATTGTGTTAGGCCAACGACAGTTGATGTTTAATGCTTGATTATCATAGGGATTATTGTCACGACAGTGGATTAGTCTATTTTATGAGTTCTAGACCTATAGACTTGTTGATTATTTTGTTTGTGCATGCTATATTGAATCTTGATCACCCGATATCGATTATCTTGCCCATGGATCCATCCTTAGCTATTGATTGAAAGTTTGATTTTTGCACTTATTTCTTGTTTGAATTTGAGATCACTTTGTTTATAATTCTAGGAGTTTAGCTTGTTACAAATAATCAATCTTCTTATTTGCTTAGATTAGGAAAGTTTGTGTATTCTTAGTGTTATAGATCATTAGTTCCTTGTGGATTCGATCCTAAAGTGTTGCATCGATATACCATTCGATTGTGGTAGCGTGCACATTAGGTTAATTGGCCTATGGTAAAATGCAGTAATCAATTTGGCGCCGTTGCCGGGGAACTAAGTAGATTTATCATTAGGATTTCAAACTTTCTTGAGAATAAGCTTTCTTTTCTTTATGCTTTGTTTTGCTTTGTATAGTTATTAACCTTTTATTCTAGCTTTTGTTTTTTTGTAGTAATGGCTTCAAGCTATTTTGACTGGCCACAAGAAGAGGAAGACACATTTGAAGATCACATGGAAGATGATGAGCCATATGTGGAGCCACCCTTCGATGAAAGTGTGCTCACACCAGAACATAGTGTGAAGGTTGATGAGCTTTGCAAAGAGAACCCAATGTTGACAAGGAGTGACATGGCAAGTGATGCTAAGGTTGAATCTTATGCAACACCGGGCAACACTAGAAGGAAGAGAGCTCACAGGTATTGAGATAAGGATTGCTCATCAGCTCAAAGAGGTATTTTATTGGGTTCCACCAACCCAACTAGAAGGTATAAGCGATTCTACTTTTGAACTTCATTATTTTGAGGATAGTCGCTTGCCTTGTGTTGAAGATATTGCCTCTGATTTGAATTCTCATGTGCTCATCAACGAATGTCTTGATCTGATATGTGAAACTAGAAAACTAGATGACTTGAGAGTAGAAAAGATTGCTAGAGATCATCTTGAACTTTGTTTTGACAAGGACTATATTTGTGCTTCAATTGATCTTGAAACTGAATTTCTTATGCTTGATGAACCTAGACCTCTTCTTGAACTAGCTGATCTAGGGGATGAACTTGATGTGGATAAGCTTTTGTTTGAGCTAGAAAACCCCATTGGCCAAAACAATGATGAAAATAAGAATAATGTGTTTTATTTGATTGATGGGGATCGAGTTGACTACTTTGTTAAAACATCGTTTGAGCCTGTAGTTGACTTTGTGTTTCCACCAAATGCATTTGATTCTCATGAGCATCTGAACCTCATGGAGCATTTTATAACTCATGCTACATCTCTTTGTGAAGCTCTTTGATGAAAAATCTGTCTATTTTCTATGGACAGTAGTGTGCTCCTTTGTGCACTTAGTTTTCTTGTTCTTGTAGGAGAAGGATCAAAGGTGCATTGGCTCAACCTTTCGATTCTTGTGATTAACAAGGACACCAAGTCAAGCTAGAGACTTAAAACAAGCGCGCTTGGGAGGCATTCCCATGTTTATCCTTTGTATATATTTCTATTTATCTCTTATCTTGCTTTAGTGTGTTTGAATAAGCTTAGGGACAAGTTTGGGGGGAGTTCTAAAACTTTCCAGAGGTCATGCCAAAACTGCCAAAGTCTCAACAAGTCGTCCCTCCACATTCCCTCCTCTCATCAAGCCAACTTCAAGTAAGTGCATCTCCACATTTGTAAAAACTTAGTTCTTTCATATTTTTTTCTCTTTTGATCTCTCTTTCAAGTTTACTACCACACAAGAAACTGTGTGAAGTAAGTTTGGGGGAGAGTCTACCATCTCACATTGTGTTTTGTTTTGTTTACTTGTCATGAGTCTCATGCATTGCATTGTACATACTTATTTGCATAGAAAAACCTAAAAAAAAATTGAAAATTTTCGAAAACACCAAAACAAGCATTTAGATTTTTATTTTGTTTCATTTTCATCCTTAAGTTTGAGTCTAAAAGCATTTAGGTTGCATCCATATACATAAGGAGTTGTGTTTTAATAGTCTTGAAAAGAACACATGTCTAGAACTCAACATGATACCCTAGCTAAATATATCAAGTAGCTTAAACATTTTAAGAAAAAAAAACTTGTATGCTTCGAGCCTTGAAGACTCTACTTGAAACTTGTTGTGAGCTTGATATTGACTAGTTCTTGAAACCAACTCCAACCTACTTGAGGCATAATGAACTTAATTTCTCTTGCTTATGGGTACTTGCATACTCAAACATGGATCTCATACACATTTGGGTTATCTTATTCCATTCATTACCCTTTTGATAACCCAAATGGCACCCCCATACCCATGAACCCTTACCATTCTTTGAAACCACCATTGATTTTCTTGTGTGAGGCCTCTTATTGATAGCTTGTCATGTGCAAAATCTTGAGAGTATTGGGAGCGACATAGCTTTATTCTCATCTTTTGCTAGCATTAGGACCTCACTTGAGCTAGCATTTAGGATTGTGGTTGGGTTTGTGTGCTTTTGAGTTTAAGATTTTAGGTTTGGGAAAAGAGAAGAACTAAAAGAATGAACAAAGAGAGTGCTATAAGAAGAGAAATCCCTAGGGACAAAAGAAAATAAGAAAAAAAAGCTCTAGATGTGTCAAATAGAACCCCAAAAAAAAAAAAAAAAAGAATGGGGAAAGATAAAAAAGAAAGAGAGCTAGAGCTAAATGTTATTAAAGATGAAAAGTCCCTAGTTGGTTAAGTAAAAGAAAAATAAAAGAGTGTTCATTAGGTGAGTGATGAGATAAGTGTTATCTTTGGGTTTTGGGAAGAGGAAGAAGAATGGTAGAACTTGGAGTCATCTAGGAAAATGGTAGTTTGATGAGAATCAATCTATGTATGCATGAATTGCTCCTTATCTTAGATAAATTTTGCATAATGATCAAGCTCCTATTTTTGAGTGATTACCACTTTAAAAAGATGTATTTGAAACCTTCTCTTCTTTCACATTAGACCATTTTCACTCACCAAACCAAATGATTGAGATCAAGTTCCCATTTGCAAGAATTCACCTTATTTGTTTGTTAATAAATGTGAGAGTTGGTTGAAAGACTTGTTGATTGATGAGTGAATGACTTGTGTAAAGATATTTGAGTTGAGATAAGCCTTGAGAAGCTAGAGTGTAATAGGAAAGATTGTTCATACTACTTGCTATGTTTACCTAGGATGTGATGTTGAAGGCTAGGAAGTGTATCTTTTGGTTATGAGCTACCATCTTCAAACCCCTCTCTCTTGCTTGTTTTTGAAAGTTCACTTGAGGACAAGTAAATGACAAGTTTGGGGGAGTTGATATCTTACATATTTGCATGGTTTTGGTCATCTCTTTTGATGCATTTTAAGCATAGAGGATATCATTTAGGCATATTTAGGTTGCATTCCATTACATTTATCTATGTCAGGTGTTGGAGATGCTTATTGGTGATTTTGGAGGCAATTGAGGCCAAGAAAGTGAAGTTTGGAGCAAAATGGAGGTGTAGCGACCAGGCGTAGCGACCAGGAGTGGTCGCTACAGACCCACATGAGAAATGCGGATGCCGTAGCGACCAGGCGTAGCGACCAGGCGTGGTCGCTACAGACCTACAAGAGAAATGCGGATGCTGTAGCGACCAGGCGTAGCGACCAGGCGTGGTCGCTACAGGCAAAATACCCAAATTTTTATGGGTCAACCCGGGTTTGTTGGGTTGATCTGACTCGTTTTTTGGACTCCTATATATAGTTTTAGACCCTAAAACCCTAGGGAGATCTCTTTTTCTCTCAAAAACTTTGTCTCAACTAAAAAAAGCTTGAATCTTTTGATCATTGGAAGGAAGTACTTTAATTTTTATTGTGTTTTTCTTGCTCATTAACATGATTTGCCTTGAATCTCATATGAGTTTAAGGTTTCTCATGAAAAGTATTGAGTAGTGAACTTGTGATTCATGGGTTAAGTAGATTAGGGTGTTTAAGTGGATATTTAGGATGTCTCTTGCTTTATTAACATTGTTCTATGCCTATTAGGTGTTCTTAATGTTAAATTAACCTTGATCAAGTTGATTTAGAGCTTAAGTACTTTCATGCCCGAAAGGTGTTCGATGAAATGCTTGAACCAACCTAATATTGTCTTTTACATGTCTAGCCAATGACAATTGATGTTAGAGATGTTAAATGGTTAGTAGACTTGTGATTTATGCATGCTTGATTGTGTTAGGCCAACGACAGTTGATGTTTAATGCTTGATTATCATAGGGATTATTGTCACGACAGTGGATTAGTCTATTTTATGAGTTCTAGACCTATAGACTTGTTGATTATTTTGTTTGTGCATCCTATATTGAATCTTGATCACCCGATATCGATTATCTTGCCCATGGATCCATCCTTAGCTATTGATTGAAAGTTTGATTTTTGCACTTATTTCTTGTTTGAATTTGAGATCACTTTGTTTATAATTCTAGGAAGCTTGTTACAAATAATCAATCTTCTTATTTGCTTAGATTAGGAAAGTTTGTGTATTCTTAGTGTTATAGATCATTAGTTCCTTGTGGATTCGATCCTAAAGTGCTGCATCGATATACCATTCGATTGTGGTAGCGTGCACATTAGGTTAATTGGCCTGTGGTAAAACGCAGTAATCACTTACCTGAATGAACGCGGCATGAGCTCCGTCCAGCTAGTCTCCCACCTTTCCTTAGCTCATTCCAGCTCATTTTCCTTCTTTCTCTTTGTTTTCTTGGCTAAGTCTCGTTCATCACTTGAATTTAATCTTTTGTTCAGACCATATAACACTTTCCTTTGATCTTTCAATCGGCTTGCACGTTCCTTAGTCCCATGGCCCGTTCTGACCATCCTATCTAGGATCAAGGATACTACACCACCACTTATGTCCCTATAGGAGCACGATTTAAAAATCCTCCTCAATTTTTCAGCGAGTTATGCTATCTATCAGCTTTGATCTGGCTCCATGTGGGGAGTACCTATTTTGGTGAACACAACTCGTCACATCTTGGTGTTCCACTCCTCCGATCCCCACCCCCCTCTATCTCCATCAAATGTCCAAGATTTTCCTCGCCTTTACTCTTGCGATTCAGCGTGATGGGCCTAGTATCACGAAAAGATGGGCATGGTCCATTATGATTATAAAATCTGCCATCTATTTCACTAATCTACTAGTTTCTAGAATTTTGAAAAAATGATTCTTTGGTATTTGTGGTTTAAATATATGGGGCTAGCTTAGAGATTTCTGACTGATTAATTATGATCTATAATATGTGTTTATTGTCATATATTTCTTTTATGAAGATTTCTTCGGTTGATTCGCCGTGTTTGGTTATGATTTCATAAGCCTTCTTTCTTTGAAATGAGATGTTTCTTCGGACATGTTAACCGAATTATTGTTTCAGTTTACTCACTGGTTTATCATCTTGTGTAGTGATCTGCACGTGACAAAAGATGCAATCAAAAATACTTTTGTGTTTTTTGTTTGGTGAAAATTGGCTACTCAATGTCACATTATGTGATTATTCTCCCGTTCAACTACTTTGTCTTGAAAACTTTTTTGACACATTCAAAATTTTCTCAAATTCATTGTCATTTTTCGAGGAAGAAACGTCCTATTTAGTTATGTTTGCTATTGTACTTTATGTTTTTTCCATAGTGGATGAAAATTTTCTTGTTGATTATATCTGAATAAGTTTGAATGAATGAGTTGAGTGGTGCTACAAAATTCCACTTAGAGAAATATATAGTTAAATAGATTTTGAATTATAGAAAATGAAAGGTGAAACCTAGTCGAGCTTTATTTCTGAAACGGTTATATTATATATATGTTTTTCTTTAGAGAAATATATGTTTGCATTAGTTTATTAAAATGTCATTCAATTCCAATTGGGTTTGAGATTTAAGAACTCCTAGCTGTCATGCTTTTGTGTCCAACAGAGAGCATTGTACTCATTGCTCTGATTTCAAATGAAGAAAAAGACAAAACAACTTTGTGAGGATTCAAGTATGAACTAGATTAGTGCCTAAATACTTTGAATTCTCTAACCGGGATAGGATTTTTGTTTATGACTGCAGTTTCAACAAACTCTTTATAATCTTCCTCTTTTTAAGGAATGATTCATGATAAGAACTATAACATTATCAAATTTATTACCATTTAGCAAAGAAAAATATTACCGTTGTTTGATGGTATTATTGGACCGTCTTAAGGATTATTGACTATAGTCACAGTGTTGACAAAAAAAAAAGACTAGTCACAGTTCACGTTTATTCAATACAATGCATTTGGATCTGAACAGAATAGTAAATATGGTTCTCTTTTTTTCGAAATTTGTAGAGATGGTTATTTTAAAGTAATAAACAAGATCATTTATTTAAAAGTTATTTTTAGTCATATACTACATATACACAGTAGGCAAGACTGCCATAAAACTTTTAAATTTATGCATGGTAATCATGGGCTTAACAAAAAAGCTGATCAAAGAATATAAAATATCACATTACCAAGATTAGAAAAGGCAAAGATTTGAATATCGGTTGTAGTAACAATTTGAGTAAAGAAGAGGCTTACAAATTGAATCCATAGTGTTAACTATTTAGCTAGCTTTGCTTCGTTCTCAATTTTCACTCTGTCTATACAACTCTTCTGGCACAAAATATCTGTGTTAAATAAGAATAATTATTCTCATCTAAATTAATGTGTATTCGACTATAAGAAAAATGGTTTGCCCATATTTCAAGGGAACCGACAGGAACAACAAAACCCATTACTTTTTCTCTAAACAGTACAGCCTGATCCAAGAAAAATGTTAACACCATATATAAAATTCCCTTTTAATAATGTATCACTTTTATAGAAATTTAACTGCAGCCCCCTTTTAATTGCAACCTTTTAATTATATAATCAAGCATTTTCCTTTATTTATTTTCGAAAAACTAGTATGTTATAATAATGTTTAGATCTAACGAAAGTTGTGCAAAACAACTATCCAAATTGGTGGCATAAATAATCGTATCCTTGTATTAACCATGACACAAGCATTCTCTTATCATTATCAAAGCATAGTTCTTTCCTGACAATGCTCTCGTTTACTAATGTCCATATGGTGCACTCCCCTAACGCAGAAGCAACCCAGCACATCGATCTACAAAATCCAATATATGTGTAGGTAGCACAATGTATATGCGTCTGAACATGTGGTAGTTATGATAAAATATTTGTAAATTTTATTTCAATTTGTTAGTTGTTTTCGATTGATCTAAAATATTTGGATATCGCTAATACTATGGAGTAAATAAATATTAATATACAATATTTGTTAAAAATTAATCAAAATCATATATATTAAATTTTCAAAAGACAAATATTCGATCCGGCATATGTTTATTATATACATATATAAAGAACTATAATATTTCTTTACCTATATAAATTGATACTATATTGTATAATTATTTGAAATATTTTATAATTATTCTTTACCCATACAAATTTTAAAATATTGTATAGTTACTCATTACAATTCCTAACACATATATATATATATATTATGTAATTAATCTTTTATATATACAAATTTTCTAATATGTTTATCCACTAATTTCATTATTTAGTTATTACAATTTTAAAAGATGACTTTTAAATGAAATATTACTGTTTTCACGAATTTTAGACTTTTTATTTTTTTAATTTATTTTATGAATATAATATCTGGGTAAAAATATTTTATCAAATATTCCGTGCATCCGTACATCGAATATCTAAATTGTGGTTGAGCAAATCGAAATCATAATATAATCAATCCGAACGAGCAAATTGGATCCAAATAATTTCAAAAAACTGGAAAATCGGAATATCTGATCCGTGTCAGTCCTAACATGTGGGTAAAAATATTTGCTAAACATACTTCTACAACGTTGATGAATCTTAAAGTTCACTTAAAATATGGTATACAAATCTAGGAATTTGATTTACAAGAAAAGTTAATTTAGGAAGAATCAATACTAAAAACTTTAGAAAATGGACATTTATTGATGATATTAGAAGATGAATACAAGGGTTGCTTGGTAACAACAAGAATCACTTAGAATTAGAGTATACTTTTGATACGGAGAGTTCACATGCCCTCATCTTGGCTCCTTCTCTTTCTTTTATAGATCTTCTCAGCTAGTCGTAACAGAGACACCTATTCCGGCATGAATCTTCTGTCTTGATGCTGATCTTTAATGCCTTTGGCTCCCTTGTGTTCTGGTTGGACTTTGCTGACCTCAGAGGATTCGAGGTGGGCTCGGGATATGACGGGTTCTTACTTCCCTAATGGGCCTAGTAATCTAGTTGGTATTGGGATTCTCTTTGATTTAGGCCATCATCTAGGGACGGGTTTGAAGTGGGTGAAACCTAGCTCCAACAATAACACTCTCCCTGAGTCTGATCTGTTCCAATCCGTCGTGTAGGTCGTGGTGAAAATTGGTATGTACGGATTTTTGTGGGACCATTGGTCTTTTTTACACCGAGACCTCGTTCAAGATTCTGGACAGGGTCATTTATTACGGGCCTAATCCGAGAGATTTTGATTGAAAAAATTTAAGGGAGTTGACTTTCCCTCTTTGGAAACCAAATCGTTTGTAGAGATGCAATCATTCATTTTTTGACTCTCAGTGTGGAATATAATTTGTAGTGCTCCTTTCTTGTTTTATTATTTTCGTAAGTTTTGAAGAAAACAAAAGGTTTTGGTTTTCTCTCATCTTTTCTTTTTCTAATTATCTTTTTTCCCTTTTCATCGGGTTTTTTTGATGGTGCGCCACTTTGGGCCTTCTAAACCAGTCTTGGTTTAGTTGTGGTTGACAATCATTTATTAAAAAATTGGTAGACCATTTCTGAATCGTTCTGCTTTACTAGTTTTTGTAGCCTAATCACATTGATTCTTGTATTTCGCGTGGTCGTTTGAAGTGAGTTGATTTTAAGATGTGGTACTTTCGTTGTTGGTTTCGTGTTCCCGGTTTTGATGGTTATTGTATGCTTTTGCTAGGTCAAAAATGGTGAAGAATGTTGTTGTGATCCTCAATATGACTCTAAGGGCCGCTGAATCTGCCTAGAGAGAGAGGCGAGAGAGGCGAGAAAGAAGGCTGCCATTGAAGAAGTGGCTCGGTGAGCGGTTTCCAAGGTTGCTGTCGACCCTGGCGTTTCATCTGGTCCTTCTAGGGAGGTCGTGTTTTTGGGTCCTCCTGAGGTGATTCCGGCATTGTTCAGTAGTAGCTTTGGTGACGGCGTACCTCCTGCTAGAGTGCTGATGTTGGTGGTATTGGAGCCATGATTGCAACACTTAGATTTTCTGGACCGACCGAGGCCTCTAGCTCTGAATCTATGGTTGAGGCTCTGATAGTGCCTCTGTCTTCTTCGATGCTTCCTCTGACATATACTGTCAGGGATTTTATCCCTGAGTCTATTCTAAAGGAGCTGCATTGGAAGCTTCCCATCGTCCTTCCGATAGTAGGGACCGGAGGGTTGAATCTTCTCGTAAGGAATCTCTATATTCACCAAGACCGTCAAGTGCCCTTTCGTCGTCTGATAGAGGTCAAAGACAAGGTCTCAAGATTGATCTCAAGGAAATGTTATTCCTCAGGATCCATAGATTGTGACTCGGTGGTTGCAAAGAGCCCAAGTGGACGACGGGCCTGTCCTCCGAGTTGAACGAAGGGTGCATATGTATTTTCCTTTGAATTCCCAGGGGATATGCCTCTTTCTGAAAATGGGAAGTCTGCATTCGTTTATGTCGCGAGGTGCTTCTTAATGGGGACTTGAACTTCCCATAAGAGATGTTTGTCAAAAATTATTCTTACAAGGGGCTTGCCACTCTTTTGTGTGGGCGAGTTGCTCTTATATTTTTTTTTTGTTTAAAGTCATGATTTTGTTTCATCCTCGCGGGTGTGACTGTAATTTTTTCACAAAAATTGGGCTGGGTGAACCGCAACCGTCTTGAGTACAAGGGTAAGATATGGGACACACGTCGGGTCACGACTGATGTGGAGAAAGAGGCTCTCTACTATATAGATGCACTCGCGGCGGAACGCTCTAAGAATTAGGAGTCGTCAGCCAGAAATGCTACCCTGGAGGCAAATCTGGGTCAGTTTGAGGCGATCTCGAGGGCCAAGTATGAGAAGATTAATGAGCTTGAGACGTCCGGAAATGGGCTGCATTCATGTATCAATGGCGTTAAAGAGCATGCCAAGATCGTGAGGACGGATGCGGAATGTCATGAGGCTGGGTTTGTCAACGACTTGGAGAGACTTTGAGGAGAGAATAGAAGGCTAGGAAATCGGCTTGAGTTGGGTGCGTAAGGCTCACGGGAGACAAGCTTCAGAGGTTAGTGCCGAAGGCTAAGAAGGGCTCACAAGGCTGTTAAAGTGCTCGCGGGGCTACGTTGGCGAAGGTACAAACAGCTGATGACAAGTTCATGCATTGAGAGATGCCTTGTTGATGTCTCTTGTTGCTGGCAGAATCTCAAGGCTTCCAGAGGATTTCGACGAGAGGATATAATGCGAATTGAATCCTGAAAAAGGATTTGAAAGTTTCTCTGGTTTTTGAAGGCTCTAGTTGTATGTAGCCTTTCAGCTAGTCCCCTCCCGAGGTGGAATGCTAACATGATTGACGGTGTCAACGCTGGTCAGGACCAGAGACGACCGATGAACTGCCTCAGTTTTAGTCGCTGATCATTTTGGATCAAACCTTGCCTCCATCTTGGCTGCATGCGCTGAAAGAGCTTGGGAGTGACCCTTGGGTGTTATTGTTTTCTTTATTATTTTTGAATCTACAAATACCCGAGAGGGTTTTTATCCGAACATGTGCTCGAGAGAGTTGAATGAATGTTTTCCTATTTTGGATTCTTTTGCGTTTTTTGTTGAATTTATTATGCCAAGAATTACATTTACGAAAGATGTCGGAATGCAGGGGACCTGACTTATTTATGGGCAGTTTATAGATACAAATTAGTTTTTCCTTATCCTGTATCAGAATCGGTATTAGGCGTGACTGATTTTCGTCTTATCATGTAGCCACTTAGATGTTTTAAGATACTTGGATATTTTCGTATTTCCTAAGTGTTTACGGGGTAATCAGACTTTCTGTTTAAAAATAGAGTGTGCTTAAGATCATGTGGGGCACAGTGAGTGGTCCTAATAGACGCTTTTCACGGGCATGGTGTCGTTTCACCAAGGTATCTATGAGAGACACGCGAATGGATCGGTCTTGCCTGGCCAGGGCACTGATGTGAAGAGCAGAGGACCCTAAGCCAAGAGATTTTATATCTACTTGTCTTGGTAAAAATTTGGAACTCCTTTTTTAAAAATAAATAATAATAACTCGAATCTCGTTTATTTTAGAGGAAAACATATTATTACATTTAAAATTTGTACCCAAAGTGGGTTGCTTGCGTACCTGGTGAGGAATCAAGCCTTATTGTAGTTCACTTAATATAAAGTAGAGAAAGTTTTTTTGAAACCTATTTTTTTTAACTCGTGTTTCTTTCTTTCCTTCTTCCTGTCCCCTCTGCTGATGCTATTTGGTGTCAGTTAAATCGTTTGAATAAGCTCTCGTGTATGTGACACATCCTTGCTGGTTTCTGACTCCCTGTGAATGGTTGTGATTCCTTCGCCCATTGGGAACTTGATGCATTGATGGTAGGTAGAAGGGACAATCCTCATAGCGTGTATCCGAGAAGTTCCTAGGATAATGTTGTACATGGCTGGTGAGTCGATGATCATGAATTTGGTATCTAGCATGACTCCTCTGACGTAAGCTGGTAATCGTGTTGTTCTTTGGGAGTTATGTGATGCTCCGTTGAAGCCCGTTAAGGCTTATCTTGATGGTTTTATCTCTGGCTCAGCTAAATGCAATTTGTCGAACGTATCTTTGTAGATCACGTTCACTGAACTCTCTGTGTCCACAAGTGACCTGGTTATCTCTCAGTTTGCCAATATATTTATATCACTAATGCCTCATTATGCGGCCAATCTAATGCTGCCATCTTCCTGCTCGTCAAACTCTATAATCAGGTCTTCTTCTGGTTTTGATTTGATAGAATTAACTTGTCTTCCATATTCTTTAAGTGATCTTACGGTGTCATCTCAGTATGGTTTCTATTTATTATAACATTAACTTTCTTTCTAAGGTCGTGGCATTGGGTGTTTCGAGCTTTTGGTATCCCAATCTCTATTGGTCGAGTCTTCATTAGTTTTCTTTTCTTCTCTAGCTTCTTTGGCCTTCTTTATATCCTCCATAAAACTGTTATGAATCCTTCTTTTTGGTACTAGTTAAAAAGATAGTTTTTGAAGTCGAAACCTCATGGGTGGTGTGTCTTCCTTGTTTGTGATAATTACACCATTTATTTTTTCGTGTCCTCCTTGTCTTTCCTGTTCAAGGTGTTTGGTCGCCGATTTCCTGACCGGGGTGGTTTTGAATTATTTATTTCTTCATCATCGGAAGCGCCATTTTCGGTTACTTTGAAAGATCGGTCTATGTTGTTCTGTGGGCTTCTTCTTTTGGTATATTCTATCCATGTTGTCTCCGTATGCTTTATCCTTTGATCTCAACATGAATGTGTGTTTTTCGGCGAGGGCCTTCTTTTCTTCTTCCATTTCCATATATCTCGATGCTCGATGGAGAGCATCCTCTATTGTTTATGGCTTGTTTAGTAAGAGTTCTTCCATAAAACATGATTCATGCCACAATGCATTGTGTAATGCCGAAATCCTGGCACTATCGCTTAAACGAGGTTCGTGAGCACTTTCTTGAAGCGTCAAACGAAGGTGCGAAGGGTTTCGTGTTCTTTCTCAGACATAGTCCATAGATCAATGTTTAATGCTCATTTTTCTATGAACATAGAATATGTTTCATAAACATAGTGGAGAGATGATTGAAATTAGTAATAGTATTGGCCTCTAAACGAGAGAACCAATTAAGGACAGCTCTTGCCAGGTTTTCTACGAAATTTTGGCAATACCCCGCGTCTTATTCTCTGTCATTAAAACGATTTCGGCCTATTGTGATGTAAAAGACGGTCATATGAGCTTGGGGTCGGTCTTTCCTTCATATAGGCGGTGTTTTGAGTTTGATATCCAGAACCGGGATGGTGGTGATGTGATCAGTGAATGACGTTCTCTGGTTTCCTCAATACCAAATCAACTTCGTAGCGGAGCA
>CAJHQP010003133.1:0-72461 GCA_905132765.1 Moricandia arvensis | reverse complement strand
TTCGTCTTGCTGGTTCTGATTTTACTCTCGTGTTGAACACGCTTATCTTCAACTGTTTTGTCTTTTGTCAGGTAAACAAAAACATAAATACATATAGTTAAAATAACTCATAAGTGGTATATATGATGAATATTTGATTTGTTCTTAATGTTCAGGTCTTCAATGAGATAAGCTCGCGGGAGATGGAAGAGATTGATGTATTCAAAGGCATACTTGACAACTATGTGTTCGTGGTTGTTATTGGTATAACTGTTTTCTTTCAGATCATAATCATTGAGTTCTTGGGAACATTTGCAAGCACCACACCTCTCACATTCATCCAATGGTTCTTCAGCATATTCGTTGGATTCTTAGGAATGCCGATCGCTGCTGGCTTGAAGAAAATAGCAGTGTAATGCTTACTAATACGAGTGTTGTTAAAGGGTGAGGACATGGGTTCGCGTCTCACCAACAACCTAATTATGGAGTTAGTGAGAACTCATAATGGAGGGATTGGGGTCGGTGCGCTGCAGCGCTGTGAGCTTCCACGAGACGGGTTGTCACAAAAAAAGTCTCCACTTATAACGCCCCGTCCGCCCCTACCGGTGAGTCACCCATCCCTCTATCGGGCTCGTGGGCCCCACCCCTGTCCGAAGGTCGGTGCGTTAATTTTTCCAAGACTCGAAATCATTGTTTACTGACCCTGCAATCACCACCCGACCTTTCCCCGTGTTTTGGCCTCACTCACACGATATCGCGAATCACTTCCCGATAGGTCACCCATCCTTTCACTACTCCAGCATAAGCACGCTTAACCCTGGAGTTCTAAACGGATGTGTGACAGAAAAGGTAAGTTAACTTTGGTGTCATAGGTAGCCAAATCAATTATCTTAAGCCTTTTCCCATATCACAACCCGGGATGTTACAATTCACCCCCTCTCAAAGAACGCAACGTCCTCGTTGCGCCCCACGACATGTCTCAAGATGCCTCTCAGGTCAGAACTGAGACGGCTAACCAGCTCTGATACCACTTATAACGTCCCGTCCGCCCCTACCGGTGAGTCACCCATCCCTCTATCGGGCTCGTGGGCCCCACCCCTGTCCGACGGTCGGTGCGTTAATTTTTCCAAGGCTCGAAATCATTGTTTACTGACCCTGTAATCACCACCCGACCTTTCCCCGTGTTTTGGCCTCACTCGCACGATATCGCGAATCACTTCCCGATAGGTCACCCATCCTTTCACTACTCCAGCATAAGCACGCTTAACCTTGAAGTTCTAAACGGATGTGTGACGGAAAAGGTAAGTCAACTTTGGTGACATAGGTAGCCAAATCAATTCTCTTAAGCCTTGTCACATATCACAACCCGGGATGTTACACCCTTATTCAATCGTATGAATCAATGAGTGTGTTGTTCTATGTCGTCTAGTGAACGGTTGAAGCAGTAATGTTAACTGAATAAATCTGTCATATTGTGAACGTGTGATAGCAATAATGGTAATTTAATAAAAGTGTCATCTTGTGAAAGTGTTATTCAATTAGCATCATTGCTAGTATACGTTCACAAGAAAACAGTTTTAGTCAATGAAACAATACTCCCACTCTGTCAATTTTTATTGTGGTTATAGAGTTAAATTTTTGTTTCAAAATAAATGTAATTTCGTGATTTTAATGCAAAATTTATTAACTTTAAATATTATTTTATTTTTTTTATTGGCTAAAATATAGTTAAGTTTATAAGTAATGATGCTTTTATTTAGAAAAATGACAGTGATGTATTAACTTGTGAGCATGTTTATGGCAGTGATGTAAATGATCCAAACACAATATGAAACCATGTTTTACAGGACCTCATTTGTATATCCACAAAAAGTTGTTTTATGGACTGCACTTCCAATTAAAAATTAATCCGAACTTTTCTATATATTTGAAATATCTTTGAATTAATAAAAAAAGGTCCGAATGATTTTTTTAATGTTTGCTGTAAATGGTAATTCAAGGAAGAAATTGATTAAATTATTAAATGAAAATAATTTATGCAATGAACAAATTTGGGTACCTCCTCTTTTTAGATTATCATACAAACTTGATTTATGGTGGAAGTCTCAAACCAAAGAATATGATGAATGAGTCTCTTATAGGTGTCATAAGCATGAGGAAAACACCAAAGACTTTATTGTGCACACACTTTTTTTTGTAACGCTTTGATCGTCCATGGCTAATGGGCTTCCCATGCTCATTCACTTGGCCAATGGACCTTATTATATGGGACATGTGGTACGTTAATTTTTGGGGCTTGGAAGTCATGTTTACTACCATGCAATCATCACATGACTTTTCTCCATGCTTTGGCATCACTCATACAATATTGTAAATTACTTTCTGACACGTCACCCATCCTTCCATTACTTATGCTTAAGAACACTTAACTCTGCAGTTTGTAGGAACCGAAATTCGCACTGTCGATTTCCATTGATTTTTGAAGGCCAAGTAAACCCATCTTTCCCAGAGGCCCCATATTTCTTGTAAGACTAGATTAACCTAGTTGAGTCACAGCTCGATAACAGAAAAACAGAAATATGCCTAAACGCCCTTAGTGCTATGTTTGCTCTGAGTAAAATTTGTGTCCCTCTAAATCTTCAGCCTCGAAGTCCTTATATACTCCTCCTAGAGGCGGTTTGCTCTTTCCCCTTCTGCCCTCGGTCGAGTTTATCACTTCACGGAAATCTTCCATTTTTCTTCGATCTTCGTGGTTATCTTTAGAAACTTCACATTTATCTTCCGAACTTAACATTTATCTTTTTCTGCAAAATAAAAGACAGACCGTCATAACGATTGTGCTTGATTTTGTGTAAAACCGCGAGTGGACTTTTAGCTGTGTTTTAGACCTTCTCTGACCGTTTTTCGACTTAACCTTTTTTACGATTTATCGAAAGAGCGCTTCCGAAATGACGTCGATTCCGAAGAGAGTTTGAATTTCTCGTATAGTGGAGGAAACTTTAGGTGTTTAGTTAATCGTTGCTGTTTTACACGATCAACTCAAACTTTATACGAAGAAACGAGTTCTTGCGGTAAAATTCCAACGACAACTCCGATCGAGACAAAACAAGAGTGGGTTCAATCCGATTTCGAAGGAGGGAGGTACGAGGACTGGATGAAGATGGATTAGTTGATCCAACTCGTCGAATGGGCGAGTTTGATTGCTTGTTCGACCCAACTAGCCCGTCCAATGAGTTGGATTGGTCCAACTTGCCGAACAAGCGAGTTGAACGGATTGCTTGATCCAACTCGCCCGTTTGGCGAGTTGGACGATTGAGCCTTATATTCGTTTTGTTGTTTCGATGGTCGGGGATCCGTTTGTCAGAGGCCTAGAGTAATATTTCTCGAGGACTTATCATTGCGAACCCTCTTTCAGAGTTTATACGAAACTCGATTTCGATTTTCCCGCTCTTCTTTTTTTTAAAAATATTATCTCTCTCTTTTCAAAGTGAACATTTCCCGGGAAATTTCTGGCGTTGATTCCGTCGTAACCGAATTTGACTCCAACAATTAACCCCCTAACTCGTTAGAATCGCGATGTTCTTGCGAGCGGTTTAGGCATGTCGGATAAGTTAGGTGGAATCCAACGTCTGAAGGTGAATAGTGAATTCTTTTGTCTATAAGTATGTGATGAAAGTTTTCAAATTTTTTTACTTGCTCATTTCCACAAAATATTTTCAAGATAAAAAGATCTTTTCCTCTCTTCTCCCCCTTGGTATAATTTTTTTGATCATGTATTCAAGGGGAAAAGCTTCCACCAAGTCTCACAATGACCGTTCCGTTCCTGACAGCTCTAGCTCGCAACACAACGTCGTTAGACCGAAGGTGGAGCTTGTGGCACACTCGGTTGATCTTGAGGAGGCCGATGCGTACTAGGTGGCCAAGAGCGAAGAAAAGCCTCCTAGGCCCGTGAAGTGGGCTCCTCCTCCGTTTCATGCTAACCCTGTGGATGGTTTTGCCGAGCAAGAGCTGCCCCAATGGGCTTGCTGCCATTCGGGGCTTCTGCAAAGTTCCGGAGTTAGTTGTGTTTCGTCTCCAGAAGCTGGGAAATTGCCGTGTCTCTGCCCGAAGGCTACTTCACATGCTATGAGGCGTACTTGATGCAGTACCATCTATGGTTTCTAATCCCTGAGGTCATCGCATAGCTTTTCAACCGATTTGAGCTATCGATTGCTCAGATAAACTCGTGCGGTATGCATCACATCGTCGGGATTATGGCGCTGAGTTACGAACTGGGTATGACCCTTCACGTCGACCACCTTGAAGCCATGCTGAAGCCCTGGGGGAATTCGGCCATTGTTCAACTGAGGCCTCGCCCGGGCATGACGATCATAACAGAGTTTGTGTCAAACAATCATGACTGGAGAGAGCACTTCTTCTTTGTCCGTGTCAATGACGCATCCGTGGAAGCGAATGACATTCACATCTTTAGGACTAGTTGGGGTCGGAAAGGTATTCGCGATCGAATGTCCTCTAGTTTTGGTTTTGATGATATTCGAGCTTACGTGCTTGTTTTTCATTTTGCAAAGACTAATACTCTTCCTCCGAGTCCGGAGGGCTTGAACACCGTCTGAGACTTGCTATGTGGACGTCTATCCTTTTGGGCCACGTTTACCCCGAAGTAGGTGCGCCGCGCTGTTGTTCTCTACCTTTCTTGGTTTCAGCCTTACTTGCCGGTCGAAGAAGGGTCGGAGTCAAACATGGATGACTTTGTTCTGTGTGAGGTTCTTGCGAGGAGGGAAGGTCGAAGTCCCGAAAAGACAAACACGTTATCGTCGATGTTGACATGGCCGACATGCAGTTCTTTCCTGACAACATAGTTAGAGACTATCTCAACAGTCAAGTAGGCGGGAGTGGTGTAACCTAAAATTAAATATTGTAAGTAAATAATAAAATATAAAAATTACAAAATTTTATTTTAAAATATAATTTAAATTTAAATTTTTTAGTTTTACATATTGTGCTGGAAAAACGTAGTAGTTATGTAAAGGAATTGCATATTTTCTGTTATTTTAACTCATAATCAACTTTATATTAACCAAGTGAATGAATACAAGATCTTACACCACAAGAGTGTTTAAACAACACTTACAACAAAGAGATTTAGTAACACCTAGGATTACTACTTGGATCCTACACTATCCAATCTATGTCTTTCTTGTAATTTCCTTCCCATTGAACATAAACTCCTCCTACGACCCAAAAGAAATCAATTATTAAACCTCTTAAACTGACCTCGGGAGATGAAGCATTCTAATACCAGCTAGGCAGCTAATGATAAATCTAAACAAGATTAACCAATTACACATAGCATTAATCTCCGAAAGATAAGAGTTTTAAACCGGATCAACGCTTCATCACCAGAGTATGCATAACTTGTGTCGATCCATCACCGCAGGTCAGAATGCTCCGCTCCTAATCCAGAAAGACGGAAGAGCTCCATACTGAAAAGTGGACCTCGATGACTGCAGTGTAACTGGTTCAGAAAAGCTTCCAAAGGTGTGATTCTCGTACCACTGGAGAGACATATGATCCACCGCTGGCGCTGGGATGTACAACACCACTACATGTCTCTTGTAAGTTCCATTACTCTGGTTGACCACTTTGAAGTGATGGAGCCTTGCCCACACACTGTCTCTGAAAGCCAGAGAAACAAAACCATTATTCACTGGCCAACAACCACACCTCCATTCGTCTCAACGTCGCTCAGGAAGGTAGATCCAAAGCCGGAGGAGGTTTCCCACTGAGCCATGCCCGTCGTCATAAAAGTATCTCCGGAGATTTGAAAGCCGGAAAACCTGATCCGGCGCTCCTTTCATCCCTAAAATCCGATCTTCCCCTCAACTGCCTCACCATTGTCAATGAGTCGACATTCTGCTCTCAGTTCGATAAGGAACATGTTTCCATGGACAACTTAGGAAGTCCTATGAATGAAATCATGTTATTTCCCACCTTTAAACATGGAATCAGAAAATAAGAGGCAAATTTTTGGGCATAGATTAACCCAAGAGCAATCACAATAGTTAAGAGAAGGATGCCAGATTCCTGCCTCCCGCTTCTGGCTTCCAGGTCAGACGATTTTCTTCTGCCTAAGAATAGATGGAAATCTTTTTAAAGCTAAGGAAACCAGTTTAGGTAATAATGAATCTTCTTAAATCTACAAGAAAGAGGAAGCATTCAAATATCTATGGTTATCTTTAAGAGAAAATCAATTATTCTATTATCTAAAGATAAACATGAATATTTCCCAATCCTATGATATATGCACAACCTATAATATAAATATAAGTTTAGCTATTAGATTAGGAGTTTTAGTTTAGGATTTGTTAATTGAAATTATATATATTATATATATATGATTTGTTTGTTTAGGTTGTTTGAATGTGAATTTATATTATATTTTTTTGTCATTTGCATATTTATTTTAAAATGTTTTCTAAATTTATTAAAATGATTAGAATATTGTTAAAAGTTTATAGTTTTATATAATTAAAAAAAAATCTTTTTGAAAATTCGCGATAAATCTTGTTTGTCAAGAAAATTCCTGATTGAAAAGATCTGACAAAAAAAAAATGACGACCACTATCCTCATAAATTTCATCAGGAAGATGGTCTTGAGAAATATTGTTCCCAACGAAATTAACCCAGCGAATTGTGTTTTGTGGGAATCGTTGAGAAAGGCCATTCCCGACGACTTTTTGACGATATGGTTGTCGAGAATATCATGTTTCTGTGATGATAAGCAAACAAGTTGCTTGTGTTTGGGTCAAAAAATAAGTGCCAACGATATTAACAGCTTAAAATCACTTAAAACACATAAAATCAAGCTGTCCATGTTATCGAGTTGAAAATGTTGAAACTGCAAAATTATAGGTCAAAATTTTGAGAGAAAATCACCCCTTTCTCTGTCCTCTTCTCTCTCTCTCTCTCTCTACACACACACGCACGCACGCACGCACGCACACGCGCACGCACGAACGCGCGCACGCACGCACGCGCGCACGCACGCACGCGCGCACGCACGCACGCGCGCACGCACGCACGCGCGCACGCGGGCACGCACGCACGCGCGCACGCGCGCACGCACGCACGCACACGCGCACCCACACGCGCACCCACACGCGCGCGCGGGCACGCACGCACGCACGCGCGCACGCACGCACGCGCGCACGCACGCACACGCACACGCACACGCGCACCCACACGCTCACCCACACGCGCACGCGCACACACACGCACGCACACACACGCACACACACGCACGCACACACACGCACACACACAAACACACACACACACAATTTCACACAAGAAGTCTTCTCCCACTGCTCCTTTCTCTTGTTGTGTACATACTCTGCATCCGGATATAACTTTAAAGACCTTAGTTCTTTTCAGTTTTTAGTCTAGGAAATCTAAGTTAGAGGTTTTTTCATCATGTTTTCTTCCTATATTGCTTTCATCCATTACTAGATGAACGTCATGAAAAGCAGTTCGATCTCTTGTAAAAAACTTGTGAAATGAACGATTTTTGGCTTGTTTCTTGAAAGGAGTAAATAGACAACATTTCCAAATGTCCAATACGAAATCTATAAAAACTCTTTTACATCTTTTCTGTCTTTTCATATTTTTGTGTTTCTTGTGATTATCGCAGAAACTTTGGTACCCAAAAAAATTAATGTTTCTTGTACAAATTTTTATTGTGTTAGTTTCAGCTCCTATAGTTTAGCGATGTCTGGGGGGGGGGGGCGAATTGAAGTTTTCTTACTCAAAATCACCAAAGGCATAATCATAAGAGATGTTCACCATCGCTAGCGTATTTGAGATAGCACACGCAGAAAGGAAAATGATAATATCTATCAAACCCCACAAAAAGCTTTTCATTATTGAACTAGATAGATCTTGACGCAACAAGGGTAAAAATTCAATTCGGGGGATCAGCCAAAAACGTCTTCTGAAAAGCATTGAGAAAGACATAAGTAACCCTTAATGAAATCATGGGAAAACCCAATATTTCTCTTGGAAAAGGAAGCAAAGAAAATCTGAGATCATATCCCTCGCCGGTAGATCATCTTCCGAAACATAAGAATTGGAAACATCCAAGTGTCGCTTCTGTCGCAACAATTTGCAACATATATTAACGACGCTAATTTCAAAGCATTATAATTAGGTCAAAAGTTCAGAAAACCCACTCGGGTCAATCCTATGAAAACGAGAATGAGTCTGAATAAGTTTTAACTACCTACTACCCAAATATTTGTAGTTTGTATTTTAGTCTTGGATAGTATACAAAAACTTGCGCACTCATGGCCCATCTTATTAGCCTTTCTTCGACATATGTTTGGATCATGATCAATAGTCTAAGGCTCGACAAATTATATAGTGAGTGCAAATAAAATCAAATGGATAATGAAAAAGGACGCTTCATAGTCATTGTTAGGAGTACTCTGGTACAAGTTACTCGTGTTCAGCTCTATAGAAGGATAGGAAGAAGGAGTCAATATGTAGTAGTGCTTTCTCCTGCTCTAGGTGATGTTAAACCATGAGATCTTGTCTTTAGTCTACTGCCATATGAGCATGAGCCAGTATGTGTATTAGTTGTCTTGATAGCAGCATGAGAAATGGATCGTATAGCTCATGGTTGCCTTTCTACTGGTGATGACTACAAGATCTTCTTGCTCCAGTAGATGGCTCCTCTGCTACCAAGGATATCCTTTGGGTGTTGATGTGTGTCGCAGTGGAAGTTGTTTAGATTTATAGCTGCACCCCATGTGGGGTTTGCCTACGTACCCTTGGTGGTGGTCACACTCACAATCAAACCATTTCTAGTTCATATTTTTGTGGGCACATAGCCTAGGTGGGAGCGTGGCATTGTGGGCACGTGGCCTTGTGGTTGATTGGAATAATGTGGTCTAGAGAGCGCATGGCTTGGCTAGTCGATATGCTTCATAATGGTGTCGTCCTATTTATGAGTAGGCCCTGAACTAGTAGGCATCCTCATGGCGTGCTATAATGAGAATATACATTTGTATGGTTGGTATGCATCACATAGATCTGCCTATCATGGGCATGTCAAAGAAGATGATATTCTGAGTCCGTCTTCCTGCCTTGGGGGTTGTTGAATCAATGAACTCTTTTGTTGGACAAATTCCCCTCTCCCGTCTTTAGAGTATGGAGCCTTTTATTTATATTATAAGTCGTGCATATATCATAGGATTGGGATATATTCATGTTTATATTTAGATAATAGAATAATTGGTTTCTCTTAAAAATAACCACAAACATACGATCACTTCCTCTTTCTAGTAGATTTAAGAGGATTCATTATTACCTAAACTGATTTCCTTATCCTTAAAAAGATTTTCATCTATCCTTAGGCAGAAGAAAATCGTCTAGCCTGGAAACCAGAAGCGGTAGGCAGGAATCTGGCATCCTGCTCTTAACTATTGGGATTTCACTTGGGTTATTTTATTCCCAACAATTCACCTCTTATTTTCTGGTTCCATGTTTGAAGGGCGGAAATAACATGATTTCATTCCTAGGACTTCCTAAGTTTTGCCATGGAAACATGTTCCTTGTCGAATTAACAGCAGAACGTCGGCTCATTTAGAGAACAGATAAGAATTCATGGTACGATATATGGCGCATGGTATGGATCAGTTAGTATACCTGTTTGTATGTCCCATGGAGATGATATTTTGGCCTGAACTAGTGTATGTAGACTCAGAAATATTCTTCAGTGGGCATATGTTTGGTCTGAGTGACGATGGTCGTGTAGATCCAGTTGTAATCGTATCATCGAGGAAGGTCCTTTTCCTTCCGAATATATTGCTAGTTGTATTGATGTTGTCATCGTTGGTGAGATACCTAGCTTTTAATTCTGATGGTCTGCACATGAATGATGTAATTCTGGGGAAGGAGAGGCACTTTCATAGCATGAGAGACACTTTATTAGCATGAGAGATCTATGGTAAGAAGGCATGTGCTGTCTTCTTTCCTGATGAGGATGACTTAATTATGAATGGAACCACTGCAATCGTTCTTTGAGAGATTATCACTACAAGAAAACATGGACATAACGACTACCAAAAAGTCGTTATGTCATCGTAATCAGCCAATTACGACTAAGTAAGGACGATTTGCCATCCGTCGTTAGCCACTCGTTGTAATGCATCAATCGTCGTTAATTCGAAGTAAAATGTACGATGAAATGAATTCGTCGTAAACAAGACGTAGCTATAATCGTCGTAAGGTCGATGCAAAATTAGTTCCATATATTAGATGTAAATATCGTCGTTAAGTCGACGTAAAGTTTACGTCGATTTAACATCGGATTTCAAAGTAAATTAGTCGTAAGTATTACGGCTAATTAACATTGAATATCGTTGTTAATTAGACGTAATATTACATCTACTTAAAATCGAATTAATCAATTTTATAATAAAATTTAAATAATAAATAAAAATTAATAAAATATAATAATTATTGAATTCAATTTTTTTTATAAAAATTGCTAATTATAAATCCAAAAAATACAGTCACAATATTCAAAATATATAATATACAAAAGAAAGATTTAAAACATAAAACCTAAGAGTTTAGGTTATCGAAGAGCTGCGAACTATGTTGCTCCACCTGTCGCTCTATGTCCGCCTATTCTTCGGGAGTGGGGTCGGTGTTCATGGTTGGACGAACAGTCCGCCACATCACGGCCATCGCCGGGTTTGTGTCAGCAATAAGATCAAACATTGACGCCATTGCCCTAATTTGGTTCCTCTTCGCAGCGTCGTTCGTCTAGAGCTGCACAATGAAATGATGGGCCACCGTAAATTCTTGCTGGACCCGAGTCTCAGTTTTTCTTCTTGCAGCAAAGGCAGCTGTCACACTCGGGACATCGTTTATAGAGTTGAGTCCGACCATCCGTCCCCTTCTCTTCGGGACAACCTTCAATTAAAAATATATGAATGAATATAATAAAATAGAATAATAAAAGATAGTTTGAATTGAAAAATAAAATATAACGAAGGCAATAAAAATTCAACCTGCTCAAAATTTTTTGTCCTGCTCGACGGTGGACAACTGGACCGGTGGAGCATCCGGATTTTGCTGCGACAACTGAGTCTGGACCTCCTGGACCCGAGTCTCTGCTTCGTTGTAGATCCTCTCTGCTCGAGCATCTACAAACGTCCCATCCGCATGCTGGTGTGTGATCCTGTAAAGGCGGGAAAGAGACGGTGGTGCTCATTCCCACTCGGTCTATAAAAATTGGAATGAAAAATAATTACATATTGCATTTAAATAATTAAATAACTAGTATTGAATTAAAATAAATAAATAAATGAAGACTTACAATTTTTAGGGCTACCCCAACGTGTGGGGTCTGCCCATAAGTGTGGACCGAGGCTAAGGCGTCAAGCGGACGGCAGAGCAGTTTAGCGACGTTTGAACTGACTTAGGCATATTCCTGTAACCTTCAAGCCATTCCAAACGTAGTTGCTGATGTATATGGGCTTGTCTACATCCCCGTACACCCGCCACTTCTTCTTCCTGTCACCGACCATGTTTTTGAGGAGGTCCATCGCCTTTGCATTGAACGATGCCTTCACCTCCTCGTTGAGAGTAATCGTCCAATTCCATTTTTGTTGGAAAAAACATTAATAGGATTATAAATAAATTATAAATCTAAAAATAAATTTAAAATTGGTATTTATGTCTTACCGCAAAACACTTATACCAATTTCTTCGAACATGGTCAGGCGTAAGAGAGACCAGTTCGGATGTGGTTCCCGGAAGTTTGCCTTGATGATATCTGAAACACTCCAACCTAAGCAATTGTGCGTGGTAAACCTTCCAAAAATTGAGAAAAAAATTATTAGCACAATATTTATTAAAATTCCATTTAAAAATTTAATAAAAAATATATTCAAATTTACCAAAAAGTGTATGGTGGTCGGTCGGGGTCAATCCTCATCAGACCTTCTTGTTCCGGCATCTCGAGAATGTCTTCCACCTTTAATCTAGCATATGGAAAATCCGGTGGCATCATCAAATCCGGATGGACACCTGGAGGACCCGGGGCAGCTGTAGGCTCATTAGGAGCTGCGGCATCTTGATCAGGAGCATACTGTAGAGGAGGCTGATATGGAGTAGGAGGCTGATATGGAGCAGGAGGCAAAAACGGGGGAGGGAGAAAAGGAGGAAGACGAGAATCCATAGACGAGGATCTTCCCTGAGATTGGCTCTCATGGACAAAGTCATGTCCAGCCCATCCAATGCCGGATCCAGTCCCGGAGCTAGACACGGAAAGATCATCATTCCCTCCGAGAAAATTAGCTCCATATGAAGGTCTTGCGTCCCTAAGTCTTTTTCTAATGCGAGGTACTGAAGGCGTACTCATAGTGTCGATCTGTTTAAAAAAATGAGTTTAAAAAAAAATTCAGGGTATACTAATTAATTCCATCCTAAAACTAATCAAACATAATCTAATTAGTTTCTAAAACTAACCAAATCTAATCTAATTCCCCTAAAACTAACCACCTAAACTTAAAAAAAAACTAAAACATACCTCGGGAGAAGTTAGAGAGAAGTCAGAGAATATAAACAGCAACTAAGAAGGGTCGACTGGTCGTGGTTGTTGCTGTTTTACACGATCAATTCGAACTTTATACGAGGAATAAAGTTCTTACGGTAAAGTTCCAACGTAAATCTTGATCGAGAGGAAACAAAAATGAGTTCAATCTGATTTCAAAGGAGGGAGTTACGAGGACGGGATGAAAATGAATTGATTGATCCAACTCGCCGAACGGGCGAGTTGGGTGACTTGCTTGATCCAACTCACCCGTTTGGCGAGTTGGTCGAGCTTGTGTGGTTCAACTCGACCGTTTGGTGAGTTGGACGACTTGCTTGGCCAACTATTTTGTTTGGTGAGTTGGACAATCGAATCTTACAGTCGTTTCCTTGTTTCTCACGCTCGAGGGTCCGTTTGTCAAGGTCTTGAGTAGATTTTCTCAGGACTTACCGCGCAGACCCTTCTTTCGAGTTCACACAAAAATTGACTTCGATTTTCCCGTCCTCCTTTTTCCGAGATATTATCTCTCTTTCTTTTTTAAAGAGTACATCTCTTGGGAAGTTTCTGACGTTGATACCGTCGTAACCGATTTTTACCCCAACAGTTAGCCCCCATCACGTTAGAATCGTGATGTTCTCGCGAGCGGTTTAGGTATGTCGGGTAAGTTAGGCGGAATCCTATGTCTGAAACTCCGAAGGTGAATAGTGAATTCTCTCTTAAGTATGTGGAGTAAGTTTTCAAATTCTCCACTTTCACATTTTTGAATCATGTCTTCGAGGAGAAAAGCTTCCACCAAGTCTCGCCACGATCGTTCCGTCCCCGACGACTTTAGCTTGCAGCACAACGATGCTGGGCCAAAGGTGGAGTTCTCTGCACACTCGGTTGATCCTGAAGAAGCCGAGGCATACTGGGCGGCCAGGGGCGAAGTAAAACCTCTTAGGCCTCGTACGTGGGCTCCTTATCTGTTTCATGCTAACCCCATGGAGGGTTGTCTGAGCAGAAGCTGCCCGAATGGGCTTGCTGCCATCCGGGGCTGCTTACAAGTTCCAGAGTTTGTTGAGTTTCGTCTCCTGGAAGCTAGGGAGGTTGCTGAGTCTCCGCCCAAGGGTTACTTTACGTGTTATGAGGTGTACCTTATGTAGTGCCACCTATGGTTTCCCATCCCTGAAATCATTGCGCGACTTTTCAACCGATTCAAGATATTGATTGGTTAGATAAACCTGTGCGGTTTACAAAAAATTGTCTGGATTTTAGTGTTGAGTTACAAATTAGGCAGGACCCTTGATGCCGATCATCTTTAAGCTATGCTTAAATTCTGGGAAAAAATCCGCCATAGTTCAGCTGAGGCCTCAGCCGGGCATGACGATCATAGCAGAGTTCATGTCGAACTATCATGACTGGTGGGAGCACTTCTTCTTTGTCCACGTTAACCATGCATCTGTAGAAGCGAATGGCATCCCCATCTTTAGGACCAGATGGGGTTGGAAAGGTATTCCCGATTGAGCATCCTCTAATTTCGGTTTTGATGAAGTTTGATCTTACATGCTTGTTTTTGTTGTTTTTTACAGACCAATCCTCTTCCTCCGAGTCTGGAGGGCTTGAACACCGTTGGAGACTTTCTCCGTGGACGTCCGTGTTTGTGGGCAATGTTTACCCCAAAACTGTTTTGCCGTGCTGTTGCTCTCCACCGCTCTCGGTTTCAGCTGGACCTGCCGGTAGAGGAAGGGTCGGAGTCGACCATGGATGGGTTCGTTCCGTGTGAGGTTCACACGAGAAAGGAAAGGTTGAAATCCCGCAAGGAAAAACACGTTGTCGATGACGATGTGGCCAACGAGCAGTGCTCTCCCGATAACATACTTAGAGACTATCTCAACAGTCAAGTAGGTGGGAGCGGTGGCAAATGGAAAAATCTTGACGAGTTGCTTGATTTTGACTTCCCTTCGGCCGTAGACGGGTCCAGCGGGTGCTGGAGTTTACCCAGGAGTCGAGGATGGTTAACGGGGTAAGTTTTGGTTCTTGAGCATTATTATTCTTTTTAAGGACGAGCTTCTCTTGGATTTGAGATACTTCGCAGGGTCTCCTTATGATGAACCGAGCTCTTGATGCAAGCTTCCAAGAGGCACGCATTGCTCAATTCAGGGCTGAGACGGCTGACAAAGAGATCGCCCGTCTGAGAGATGAATTGGAGAGTTCCCATCGTCGCGGGAGAGAGTCGGTTGCAACGGAGGTCCATCATGCTTATAGGCAAGGTAAGAGAGAGATGGCTGAAGACATGAGGACCCGTCGTGACAAGTTCTCATGTGAGTTCGAGGAGCTTACGAGGGGTTATAAGGATCTCGGGGAATATCGAGAATTTCGCGACACTGTGGGCGGATTATACATTAGGCAGGCCCCTGACTATTCGTTTGACGTTGAGTATGCGGGGTAAACTGGGCGCATGAACGAGAGATATATGGACTTTGCAATCCTTCAAATTGAGGAGAGGATTTGGGAGCAGTGGAACCTGATTCCTGTTTCTCCTGACACGGTCGGGGCCGAGACGAGAGCTGTCGATGAGACTGGTGAGGGGAACCAGCCAACGGCTCCTCTGGACGTCAATGAATACTCGCTCGGGAGGTTGATGACCGGGTACTTTGGTCTTGACGATTGATCGCAAGGTCGCCACTTATTCGGGAATGTGTCCCATTGTATTATAGTATGTCTACGTTTATTTGTTCGTCACCGGCCAAGTGTGGTCGTATGTCATGTAGCGGGACTTGACAAGTGTGGCTTTGAATCCCTGCCTTGTATCGGCTTTTTTTTGAACCGTGCTTTTTATGAAATAGGGTGTTTCGAAAAATGTTTGGATTTTGTTAAGTGTAGGGGAAAAGTTCGAGTTGTCATCTCGCCTTCCACCCTTTTTTGCGGATCATCCTATCCGTTATTCGTCCGAGATGTTCAAGAAGTTCTCAAAGTTTCGAGAATGTTTAGATGCGGATGAAGAAACATGCTTTCAGGATCTCGTATCTTTTCGATATCATGCCTTGAGACGTTAGAGACCTGTGTGCTGGGTTTAGGGCAAGACCTAGATTTACTTTCGGTTTGAGGCTTTGCGATGACTAATCAGTTTTCATTTTCCCTGTTGCGATTTTAACTTGACTCCGTTCCGATTTAAAGTCTGCGATAGGTTCTCGGCTTATACGACTTGTCTGGTCGGAGTCGAGCATCTCTCTAGAGACAATATTTAAGTCATTCGGAAGTGATGACCAAAATTTCGGATTTCTTTTATAGCGCGCTATTTATCCTAGTCGGATGTGAGTGGATCTGTCCTTAGGATGGATCTTGGTGCATTTTTTAAGACGGCTAAAGTTCTCGGTGGGGCCAATTGTCGAGCTTTTTTTGATTTATAGTCGTGAATGAACTGGGAGTGTCTTCCTGAAAATCCAGGCGACGTCTCGCTTATTTTTTCGAAAACTTACTTTGTGTTAGTAATGTTTTAAGCATCTAGGACCGGGGTGTCGTGCTTTGGTCAGGAGTTGGAATTGACGATTCGACCGAGTTATGTTTGCTGGATAAGATAGCACAAAGATGATCCGTTTTGAGGTAGAATGATTTTTTGCGAGTTCGTTTTTGGGTTCGTGCTATAATCGTTTTGCTCGTATATGGATGTTTTTTGAAAGTATAACATTATGTTTCTTTGCGAGATAATAAAGAATTTGCAAAGTTATAATGAAGTCTTTATTTTGACGAATAAATTTTGAAAATATTGAGTACAAAGAAAATATTTTAGAATGCGGGAATATACGAGTATTCCTATATGTACCCACTCCCCCCTTTTAGAGAGAGGGATCGCTGAACTCGTCTTTCGACGAGCTGCCTACGTACCCCTTTTGAGGATCAAGCCATATCGTAGTTCTGCTATTTATGCGAGTGTGTTTACTCGGCGGTCGTTTTCGTGTCGACCGTGTTAGTTGCTGGGTCGATGTCTTCCGCCGGACTTGTCTTCTCCAGTGGGTTTGAAGCGTTGGGCACTGAAACTAGTTGTTCTTTGGTCGTTGCTTGAGTTGATAGTTCTGGGTCATCTTTGTCCGAAGTGTTTTCGGCCAATGCCTGAGCTATCTTTTGGTGTTTGGTCTTCGTCATCAAGGTGTTTGTGATCTTTCTTAGCTTGTGTTCGGCCAGGAAGCAACGTCTCGACTGTTTCTGGCAGCCCCAAATCACGGTAATCCCGTTTTGAGTTGGGAATTTAATACCGAAGTGATAAATCGATGGGACTTCCTTTATGGCGTTTTGCCAAGGCGTGCCCATGATGACATTGTAAATGTCTGGGTGGTCGACGACCGCAAAATCGATGATCTTGGTGGCTTCTTTTGCCGCAACGAGCAGTTTGATTGATCTGAGGGTCATCGACGCCGTGCGGTCAGCGGTTTTGGCGATGGTACGACTTGGCTAATTCGACGTTCATCCTTTTGAGAGTATCTCGAAAGATGACGTTGTTCATGCTTCCCGTGTCAATGAGAACCCTACCGACCTCAAGATCTCTTATTACGATATTGATCACGAGTGGATCGCAATGTGGCTGATCGATCCCGCCGGCCTCTCTTTCGTCAAAAGTGATTGCTCCTTTCGGGTTGTCACTGGGCATGGACCAGGTCGGCTAATTTGCGCTTGTCTCGGCCTTGCGCTGATAAGATTTGATGGCCGAGACGGTATCGCTGCAACATTGCGACCCGCCGATGATCATGTTTACCTTGCGACGATTGTTGTCATTGCCCTTCTCCACATGCCTTCTTCTGCGCTTTTCTCCCTATTGGTTCCCTTGGGAGGGGTTCTCCGTTTGAGGATCCCTGTCATTTTTTAGGCGGTGGTCTAAATCACGGATGAGATCTTTCACGCTGGGGACTCCAGAGAGTTCTCCAGCAAGCAGCTTCGCGGCCAACCTCGCACCGAGAACTTTGCAGTTAATGGTCGACTGTCTGCGGGCCTGGTGAAAGTCGCATAAGACGTTTTTTTCGTAATTCAGATTTGGGTCCATGTGTTTCCCGTCGTCTGGCCTTGCTTCGATCCAGAGTTAATAGCGTAGTTATGCGCTCCATTGGTTTCTTCTTCCCCGCGATGGACGCTTTTGTCGTTGCGAGGGTTTTTCTTTTTTAACTTCTGATCCGACCCTGGATCCTTCGACTAATTCTTGGTCGGCTTCGACTTCTGAGACAAGACCTTTGTCTCTTCTTCGATGATGATGTAATCCATGGCTTTGTGAAGCGCGTCTTGGGTCGTACGCGGCTTCTCCAAAGTTATCCACTTACGGAACGTCGACTTGTACCAGAGCGTCTTTCGAAGTGCGTCGATTGCGAATCTGTCGATTATCCCGCTGACTCTAGCCATTAAGGTTTTGAACGGTTTATAAAGTCGCGGAGAGTATCTTCCTCTCCCTGGGATAAGCTCCAAAGGTCGACATCGGAGGTTCGATCTATGAACATCGAGTATTGCTTGAGAAAATCCGAGGCGAGCTAGCGGAAACTTCCGATGGAGTTTCACCTAAGGTGAGAGTGCAATAACCCTCACGAGCCAATTATTATTTGGTCGAGAAAAATTCCACTCGACCAGTTCGGAGTTGGTCGATCAGATTGAAAAATAAAATCAACCCGATGAATTAATGTCTCTACGGGACTGTCAGGTGGTCGAAAGGACTTCCCTTGATAGTTCTGGTCGAGTATTAAATATTATGGTCGAGTGTATATTAAGCTGGACAAGATTGTACGAAAGCAAGACGAGACCCACAAGACAAGAAATATTTGGTCAAAAAAATGTTCAGAAGTACCGAGAAGCTTCCTAACTAATTAACCTGTAAAGATCAGTTGTCTGAGTTCATTTACGGATCAGTAATGGTTGGTTTATGATTAAATCTGTCTCATCAAAACTGTAGCTGAATTTATGTAAACTGTCTAAATTAAACCGAAAATGATTTGATCTTTTCCTGAATGGATCTGAGCCGATCTGTCTGCGGTCTGAACTTGTCATATCCTGATCTAGTCTGATTTGATCTGAACTGCTAAGATTTGTCCTGAACCTAGCTGATAAGATCTGATTTAAGTTCTTCTTTGAAACCGAACTGTTGGATTAATGATCTTGTGTACCTAACTGCTTTGTTTTAGGTCAGTGGTCGAGGTCAATGGTGGGATCAAACGGATCCTTCCTTGTGGACTTTCTGAATCATAAGTGAAGTGAAGTGTTATTAGCTTGAGCTCGAGTTTAGCCTTCCTTAGCCAATCTTATATAATTAAAGGTGACTCTAGATAGATGATGAATAAGCTATATAGGAGTATAGTATGATTGCATACTAAATATGGTTGATTAATTAAGTATGGTCTCTTTATCTATACTTAATTAGGAAGTGTTTGCCTTGTGTAAACACTAAAGAATTATGACGAATAATTTTTTGAGGTTTTCCCGAGCCTCAATACTTGCTCTCAAGTACTAAACTATATGTATAATATTAAGTATATGAATATGAATCATGTGAAGTCTTATCATATTCACTCTCCCTAAAGTCCATGCATTTTCGTGGATTGGTACTGCGATATGGAACAAGGTCACAAAGACACGAAGATGGGGTCGCACCCTGGAGGCCGTGTGACTGCATGCAGCATTAGATGTTCAATCTTGGAATATCTGATGGAGATAATGGTTATAGTTATTTTAGGCTCGGTTAGCCTTGGTGGTTTTCCGGGTTTAGCATATATATATATTATAAGTATGAGTGAATGGGGGATATCGTGGAGGTGATGTCTAAGATAGGATCCACATCGATAAAAGATATGCCTTATATATATGCAATAATTAAGGAATATATTTCCTCTGCACTAAAATGAAGTTCTCTGCTCGGGATTCTATTGTTAGGTTTTGGGGTGTGGGATTAGACTCACTGAGTAAACTAGTTACTCATGACTCATTTGCGATGCAGGTAACCATTAGGCGGGAGCCCTTACTTAGGACGGGAAGGAACAACATTAGCCAGCAATAGTTTTATTATCCTTGCAAAGCCGTTTTGTTATATCTTATGTATAAACCTTGTTTACTAAAAACCTCGAGGTTAATCTATAATATTTGTGTAAGATGCTTTTCAATGAATAAATATATAATTTATAAAGAAAGTTTTTAAAGTACAAGTTCCATATGATATTAGTCCTTTTTTGGAAGAACCAACTATCAAGTATTTGCTCGGTCGGGTTGAAAAGCCTCGAGCGATGTCTGATAGGAACGTTGGTGTTTTCTGATTTCTTGTCTAAGGCACTCAGAAGTATTCCGGAAACCTTGGATCGACTTTCGGGGAGCATCTATCGTGTCATTCCGATCATTTATGATCGGGGGTGTCAAAGAGAGAACCATTCGAGTGCTGCTCCTCAGAGGTTTTCCACGAAGAGGCGGCATTCACCGGCGTCGCTTTCTATTTCTATGAACCTGGATCTTCCCATCGCGACCTGAAAAGCATGTAAGTGTGCCTTGGGATCGGTAATACCGTCGTATGGCATCACTTTGATCTTTCCAGGATCCGAAACCGTAGTTTTGGTGATGCGAGTAGTGAAAGGCGTTTTACGAGCCTCCTCGGGCAGCATATCGATCTACGCTGCGGTGCTAGTAGAATGATGGATTTGGGATTTCATTTCTCTAACTTCGGCTACCAATTTCATGTGATGTTCGCGAAGCTAGCGAATCTCAGAGTTTTTGCTAGCAGATTTCTTACTTTGTCGGCGTTTCCCGCGAGTTTTCCGAGTTTTCTCCTCTGCCAGTTCTTCATGTTCGTTCCAGAAGATAGCTTCTTTTTGTTCGGCCATAGGGTTGTCGAACTGGGATTCATCCTGAGTCGCTCGGCTCCTTGTGCGGTGTGGATTTACGTATGCGTCTTTGTCCGTAGGCTCGGACTAGCTGCTAGGCTGCACATTGATGCATTTGACTTCTCCTTCTACTTTATCTTCCTCGATAGGATTAAGATCTCCCGGGTTCTTCTGTGTTTCGCGGGGGTCACTTCATCGGTATTCTGTCCAGACGGTTTACCCTGCGTGTTTCCGGACCGGTCTAAAATGGTCACGAAATCGAGTCTTCTTCCGCGGATTCGGGTTGTTCCACGCAGAAAAATGGCCATGTTCCTCGCTGTTAGGGTTTCAACCTTTTTAGCGAGAGAGTTCATGACCTTATCTTGCTTTGTCGACTTCTTTTCGAAAGTCAAGAACATCTTTTTCACCTCCTCAAACGCTGTAGTGTTTGCGTCGGCGTTAACCGCAGTGACATTTGTCGCTGGAGTGTTTTCAAATTTGTCGTCGACGACGTTGTCGTCGAAGATGTTTTCGTCACGAGGTTGTTTGTTGTTGAGATCGTGAGCTGACATGTTTTGATTGAGCGTTGGTGGCTGAGAGGTAGATTGATTCGTACCCCCCTTCTTTCTAGCACCAAATTGTGGGAACCGAATTCGCACTGTCAATTTCCGTTGATTTAGAAAGGCAAGTTAAACCTAGCTTTCCAAGAGGTCCCGAATTTCTGCTAAGCCAAAAACGTCAAGCGACCAAACAGTGAGAACAAACGATATGACAATGAATTAATAAGAAGAAAAGAGAGAAAAGAAGGTCTTATTCCGAGTATGTGGTTTGAGCGTTACAACATGTAAAGCCTTGGCGGAAGGAGCGTCGACGAGTTCCTAGTTCTAACCTTGTAAGGCCTTGAATGACCTAGTTGAATCGCAGCTCGCTAATAGTAAAACATGAATAAGCATAGTTGGTCTAAATGCTATGCTTGCTATGAGTAAGATTTTTCGTGTGTCCTCTGCATCTTCTTTCTCAAAGCTCTTATATACTCCTCCCAGAAGCGGTTTGTTCTTTCCCCTTCTGCCCTCGGTCGAGTTTATCGCTTCTCGGAAATCTTCCTTTTTCCTTCGATGTTCGTGATTATCTTTGGAAACTTAACATTTAACTTCCGTTATTAATATTTATCGTCTAGACTTAACATTTATCTCCACCTGCAAAACAAAAGATAAACCATCATAAAGATTGGGCTCGATTTCAGGTAAAACCGCGAGTGGGCTTTTAGCCAAGTTGTAGACCTTCTCGGGCCGTTTTTTGAATAAAGCATTTTTACAGTTTTATCGAAAAAGCATTTTTGAAACAACGTCAATCCCAGAGTTAGAATCTCTCTTATAGTGCAAGCAACTTTAGGTTTTTAGTCAACCGTTACCGTTTTACACGATCAATTCTAACTTTATACGAGGAAACGAGTTCTTACAAAAAAGTTCTAACGTTAATCTCGATCAAGATGAAAAAGATGAATTCGATCTGATTTCAAAGGAGGGAGTTACAAGGATGGGATGAAAATGGATTGATTGATCCAACTCTCCGAACGGGCGAGTTGGATTTCTTGTCCGACCCAACTGGCCCGTTCGGCGAGTTGGATTGGTCCAACTCGCCGAACAGGCCAGTTGGATTGGTCCAACTCGCCGAACAGGCCAGTTGGGTGACTTTCTTGATCCAACTTGCCAAACAGGCGAGTTGGTCGGCCCACGTTACCCAACTCACCGAACGGACGAGTTGGTAGGCTTTTGTGGTCCAACTCGCCCGTTCGGCGAGTTGGACGACTTGCTTGGCCAAATTTTCCGTTCGGTGAGTTGGACAATCAAACCTTACAGTCGTTTTGTTGTTTCGGCACTCGGGGATCCGTTTGTCCGAGGTATGGAGTAGATTTTATCGAGGACTTACCGCACATACCCTTCGTCCGATTTCATACGAAACTAGACTTCGACTTTCCCTTCTCCTTTTTTCGAGATATTATATCTCTTTTTTCAAAGAGTACATCTGTCGGTAAGGTTTTGACGTTGATTCCGTTGTAACTGATTTTGACTCAACAGTTAGCCCCCCAGTTTGTTAGAATCGTGATGTTCTTGCGAGTGGTTTAGGTATGTCAGGTAAGTTAGGCAGAATCCTACATCCGAAACTCCGAAGGTTAATAGTTAATTCTCTCTTCTATAAGTATGTGAAGTAAGTTTTCAAATTGTTCACTTGCACATTTCCACAAACTCTTTTCTAAGATTAAAAGATCTTTTCCTCTCTTTTCTCCTCTTGGTATAATTTTTTTTTGAAATCATGTCTTCGAGGAGAAAAGCTTCCATCAACCCTCGCCACGATCTTTCCATCCCCGAGGGCTTTAGCTCGTAGCACAATGATGCTGGGCCAAAGGTGGAGTTCTCTGCACACTCGGTTGATCCTGAGGAAGTCGAGGCATACTGAGCGGCCATGGGAGAAGTAAAACCTCCTAGGCCTGGTACGTGGGCTCCTCCTCTGTTTCATGCTACCCCTGTGGAGGATTGTCCGAGCAGGAGGTGCTCGAATGGGCTTGCTGCCATCCGGGGCTTCTGCCAAGTTCCGGAGTTAGTTGAGTTTTATTTCCTGGAATCTGGGGAGGTTACCGAGTCTCTTCCCGAGGGTTACTTCATGTGATATGAGGCGTACCTGATGCAGTGCCACGTATGGTTTCCCATTCCTGAAATCATCAACTTTTCAACCGATTCAAGATAGTGATCGGTCAGATAAACCCGATCATCTTGAAGGTATGCTTAAACCCTGTGGGAAATCGGCCATAGTTCAGCTGAGGCCTTGGCCGGGTATGACAATCATAGTGGAGTTCGTGTTGAACTATCATGACTGGCGGGACCAATTCTTATTTTTCCGCGTTAACTATGCATCCGTAGAAGGGAATGACATCCCCATCTTTAGGACCAGATGGGATCAGAAAGGTATTCCTGATCAAGCGTCCTCTAATTTCAGTTTTGATGAAGTTCGATCTTACATGCTTGTTTTCGTTGTTTTTTAGAGACTAATCCTCGTCTTTTGAGTATGGAGGGCCGGAACACCGTTCGAGACTTGTTCCGTGGATGTCTGTGTTATTGGGAAATGTTTACCGAGAAACGGGTTTGATGTGCTGTTTCTCTCCACCGCTCTCGGTTTCAGCCGGACCTGCCGGTAGAGGAAGGGTCGAAGTCGACCATGGATGGGTTTGTTCCATGTGAGGTTGGAGCGAGAAAGAAAAGGTCGAAATACCGCAAGGACAAACACATTGTTGATGACGACGGGACCAACGAGCATCGCTCTCCCGATAACATACTTAGAGACTATCTCAACAGTCAAGTAGGCGGGAGCGGTGGCGAACAGAATGATCATGATGAATGGCTCGATTTTGACTTTCTTCCGGATGTAGACGGGTGCAGCGGGTGCCCTGGTGCCGAGGATGGCTAACGGGGTAAGTTTTGGTCCTTGAATATTATTTTTCTTTTTAAGGACGAGCTTCTCTTGACTTTGAAATACTTCACAGGGTCTTCTTATGATGAACCGAGCTGTTGATGCAAGCTGCCAAGAGGCACGCATGGCTCAATTCAAGGATGAGATGGCTGAAAAAGAGATCGCCCGTCTGAGAGATGAATTGGAGAGTTCCTTGTGGGAACCGAAATTTGCACTGTCGATTTTCATTAACTTAGGAAGGCAAGGTAAACCTAGCTTTCCCAGAGGTCCCGGATTTCTGCTAAGCTAAAAACGTAAAGCAACCAAACAGTGAGAACAACAATATAACGATGATTATCTTTGGAAATTTAACATTTATCTTCCGAACTTAAAATTTATCCGTTCATGCAAAATAAAAGATAAGCCGTCATAAAAATTGGGCTCGATTTCGGATAAAATTGCGAGTGGCCCTTTATCCGAGTTTTCGACCTTCAAGGGTCGTTCTTTGACTTTAGCATTTTTGTGATATATCGAAAGAGCATTCCTGAGACGATGTCATCCAAGAGTTAGGATCTTTCATATAGGGAATGCGACTCCAGGTGTTTAGTTAACCGTTATCATCTTACATGATCGATCCGATCTTTACACGAGGAACGAGTTCTTTTGGTATATTTCTAACGTCAACCTCGATCAAGACAAAACAAAGATAAGTTCTATCAAGTTTTGAAGGAGGGAGTTACGAGGATGAGATGAAAATGGATTGATTGATCCAACTCGCCAAACGGGCGAATTGGATTTCTTGTGCTACCTAACTCACCCGTTTGAAGAGTTGGGCTTATCCAACTCGCCGAACGAGAGAGTTGGTTGTCTTGTTTGATCCAAATCGCCGAACGGGCGAGGTGGTCTTGTCCATCTTGCCGGACAGGCGAGTTGGTTGTCTTGTTCGATCGAACTCGCTTGTTCGGCGAGTGGTCAGTTCTTGTGGTTTGAATTGGCCGTTTGACAAGTTGCACATCTTGCTCGGCCAACTTCTCCGTTGTGTGGGTTGGATAATCGAGTCCTTTATTTGTTTTGTCATGTTGATGCTCGGGGATACATTGACCTGAGGTCTAGGAAAATTTCTTCTTGATGGCTCACTATGCAGACCATTTCTTCGTGGTCAGTCGAGACTTGAATTTGATTTTCCGTTCCCCTTTTTCGAGATATTATCTTTTTTTTCACAAAGGGCGCATTTCCCGGTAGGTTTATGAAGTTGATTCCGTCGTAACCGATTTTGACTCCAACAGTTAGCCCAAGCTCGTCAGAACTGTGATGTTCTTGCGAGCATTTTTCAGGAATATTGGATAAATTAGGCGGAATTCGACGTCCGAAAGCCTGGTGGTGAAATAGTAAATCCTTTCTTCTATAATTATGTGGAGTGGATTTTCAGATTACTCACTTGCACATTTCCACAAACGTTTTTCAAGGATTAAAAGATTTTCTCCTCTCTTTGATCCCTTTGGTAAAAAGAAAGTTATGTCTTCGAGAAGAAAGGATTCCACAAAGTCTCTCCACGACCGTTCTATCCTTGATGATTCCACTCACAACAAAACGATGTTGGGCCAAAGGTGGAATTCCAGGCTCACAAGGTTGATCGTGAGGAAGCCGAGGCATACTGGGCGGCCAGGGGAGAAGTAAAACCTCCCAGACCTGGTACGTGGGCCCTGCCTCTGTTTCATGCCTACCCGTGGAGGTTTATCCCAGCAAAATCTGTCTGAATGGGCTTGCTGCCATCCGGAGCCATTGCCAAGTTCCTAGGTTAATCGATTTTTGTCTTCCGGAAGTTGGAGAGGCTGCTGAAGTTCCGCCCGAGGGTTACTTCCCGTGCTATGAGGCGTACCTGATGCAGTGCCATTTGTGGTTTCCTATTCCCGAAATCATGGCGCAACTTTTCAGCTGTTTCAAGATATCGTCCGATTAGATAAAACTGTGATGTTTGCAGCATATTGTCGGGATTCTTGTGCTGAGCTACGAATTAGGTATGACCCTCGATGTCAATCATCTTGACGCTATGCTTAAACTCTGAGGGAAATCGTCCATAGTTCAGTTGGGCCTCGTCCGGGGATGATGATCATAAAGGAGTTCGTGTCGAACTACTATGACTGGCGGGAGCACTTCTTTTTCGTATGTGTTAACGATGCATCCGTACAAACAAATCGCATCTCCATCTTTAGGTCCAGATGGGGTCGGAAATGTATCCTTGACCAAGTGTCCCTTTTTCGGTTTTCGTGAAGCTCCTTCTCTAATATATTTTATTTATTATTATTACTTTTTAGAGACCAATCCTTTCCCTCCGAGTCCGGAGGGTCTGAACACCACCCGAGACTTTCTTCGCGGTCGTATGTGTTACTGGGAAACGTTTAACCCGAAACAGGCCCGCCGTGCTGTTGCTCTACACCGTTCTCGATATCAGCCAGACCTGCCGGTAGAGGAAGGGTCGGAGTCGACCATGGATGGATTCGTTCCGTGCGAGGTTCGCATGAGAGAGGAAAGATTGAAAACTCGCAAGGACAAACACGTCTCTGTCGAGGATATAGGGGCTGACGAGCGGTGCTCCCCGGATAAAATACTTAGAGACTACCTAAATAGTCAAGTAGGCGGGAGTAGTGGTGAACGAGACGATCTTGATGAGCTACTTAGTTTTGTCTTTCCTCCGGGCGTATGTGTGTCCAGCGAGACCCAATATTTTACCCATGCATCGAGGATGGTTAACGGGGCAAGTTTTTGGTTCCCGAGCGTTATTATTTTCTTTCAAGGACGAGCTTTTTCTTGACTTTGAAATACTTCTCACATGGTCTCCTTATAATGAACCGAGCCCTTGATACGAGCTGCAAGAAGCCACACATGACTCAGTTCAGGCTGAGAAAGCTAATAAAGAGATTGCTCGTCTGAGAGATGAGTTGGAAAGTTCTTGTCGTCGTGAGAATGAGTCGGTTGCGACAGCGGTTTGTCACACTTATAGGGAAGGGAAAAGAGAAATGGCAGAAGTCATGAAGACCCGTCGCAAAAAGTTCTCGCATGAATTTGAGGAACTTACGAAGGGTTATATAGATTTTGGGGATTACCGTGAGTGTCGCGGCGCTGTCGAAGGACAATACCTCACGCAGGCCCATGGTTATTCATTTAGCGTCGAATATGCAAGGCAGACCGGGCACATGAATGAGAGGGATATGGACTTTGCGATTCCTCAGATCGAGGAGAGGATTTGGGAACAGTGGGACCTAATTCCTGTTTCTCCCGATACGGTGGAGGCTGAGGCGGGGGCTGCTGATGAGACGGGTGAGGTGAACCAGCCGACGGCTCCTCTGGACGTCAATGACTAGTCGCTCGGTAGATCGATGACTGGGTACTTTTGTTTTGACGAGTGATTTCCAGTCACCACGTACTCGGGAATGCGTTCTCTTGTATTATAGTATGTTTTCGTTTTATTTTGTTTGTCGTCGGCCGACTGTGGTCATATATAGCGGAACTGGCCGTGTGTGGCCTTGAATCCCTACCTTTCATTAGCTTTTGTTCGAACCGTGCTTTTTATGATAAGTGGGTGTTTAAAAAGATGTTTGGATTTCGTTAAGTGTAGGAAAGAATCCCGAGTTGTCATCTCGACTTCCTCCCTTTTTTTGCGGATCATCCTATTCGCTGTTCGTCCAAGACGTTCAAGGAGTTTTTGAGGTTTCAAGAACGTTTAGATACGGATGAAGAGACATGCTTTTAGGGTATCATATCTTTTGATATCATGCCTTTTGACGTTAGAGACCAGTGTGATGGGTTTACTTTTTGTTTAAGGCTTTGCGATGACTAGTCGTCTTTCATTTGCCTATTTTGATTTTAACCTGACTCAGTTCCAATTTAAAGTCCGTGATAGGTTCTCGGCTTATACGACTTGTCTGGTCAGAGTCGAGCATCTCTTCTAGGAAAATATTTAAGTCACTTGAAAGTGCTGACCAAAATTTTGGATTTCTTTTATAGCGCGCTATTTATCCTAGTCGGATGTGAGAGGATCTGTCTTTAGGACAGACCTGGGTGCGTTCGTTTAAGACGGCTAAAGTGCTCAGCAGGGCCAATTGCCGAGCGTTTTATAGTCGTGAATGGACTGGGGGTGTGTACTCCAAAATTCATGCGACGTCTCGCTTATTTTTTTGAAAACCTTCTTTGTGTATGTAATGCTTTGAGCATATGGGATAAGGGTCTTGTGCTTTGGTCGGGAATCAAAATTGATGATTCGACTGAGATAAGTTGGTGTGGAGTTGATCCGTTTTGAGACAAAACAATTTTTCGCGAGTTTTCCGTTTCTGGGATGGTGCGATGATCGATTTGCTCGTAAATGGATGTATATTATAACATTTATTTGCGGGATGATAGAAAATTTGCGAAATTATAAAGAACTCTTTGTTGCCGAAATAGTTTTAATAATTTTGACTACAATGTAAATTTTTATTTTTGAATGTGAGAATATACGAGTATTTGTATATGTACCTACTCCCCCCCCTTTTTAGAGAGGGGGATAGCTGAACTCGTCTTTTGATGAGCTGCCTATGTATCTCTTTCGAGGATCAAGACATCTCGTAGTTCTGCCTGTTTGGGCGAGTCTGTTTACTCGGCCGTTGTGTTTGTGTCGACTGCGTCAGTCGCTGGGTATGTCTTTCGTTAGACTTATCTTCTTCGGTGAGATTGACGCGTAGGACACTGGAACTAGCTGTTTAGTGTCCGTTGCTTGAGCCGACAGCTCTGGGTTGTCTTTGTCTGAAGTATTTTTGGCTGATGCCAGGGCTATCATTGGGCGTTCGGTGTGTGCCATCGCGGTGTTTGTGATTTTTCTTAGCTTGTGCTCGGCCATGAAGCAATCTCTCGATTGCTTCTGGCATCCCCAAATCACTGCAATCCCGTTATGAGTTGGGAACTTAATGCCTAAGTGATAAATCGATGGGACTGCCTTCATGGCGTTTAACCAAGGTGTGCCCAAGATGACGTTGTAGATGGCCGGGTGGTCGATGACCGCGAAATTGACGATCTTGGTGACTTCTTTTGCCGCAACGGGTAATTTGATTGACCCGAGGGTCATTCACTTTGTGCCAGAGAAACTGGCTAGCGGCTTTAGCGATGGTACAACTTTGCTTAACTCGATGTTCATCCTTTTGAGAGTGTCGTGAAATATGACGTTGAACGTGCTTCCCGTGTTGATGAGAACCCAAGCGACCTCGAGATCTCTTATCACGAGATCAATTACGAGTGGATCGCAATGTGGCTGATCAATTCCTCCGGCCTTTTCTTCATTTAAAGTGATTGCTCCTTTCGGAGTGTCATTGGGCATGGATCAGATTGGCAAATTTGCGCTTGTCTCGGCCTTGTGCTGATAAGCCTTGATGGCCAAGACGGTATCGCTGCAATATTGCGATTTGCCGATGATCATGTTTACCATGTGACGGTTGCTGTCGTTGCCCTTCTCATTCTGTCTTCTCCCGCGCTTTTCTCCCGATTGGTTCCCTTGGGAAGGGTTCTCCGTTTAAGGAGTCCTGTTGTTTTTTTGTGGGGCGGTCCGAGTTGCAGATGAGGTCTTTCACGCTGGAAATTCCAACGAGTTCTCCGGAGAGCAGCTTTGCGGCCAATCTCGCACCAAGAACTTTGCAGTTAATGGTCGAGTGTTCACAGGTTTGGCGAAAGTCGCAGAAGGAGTTTTCTTCGTTATTCAGATTTATGGTCCACGTGTTACCCGTCGTCCGTCCGTGCTCCGATCCGGAGTTAATAGCGTAGCTATGTGCTCCCTACATTTCTTCGTCTCGATGATGGACGTTTTGTCGCTGCGAGGGTTTTTCATCTTTAATTTCTGATCCGACCCTGGATCCTCTGATGAATTCTTTGTCGGCTTCCATTTCTGGGACAAGACCTTCGTCTCTTCTTCGATGATGACGTAATCCGTAGCTTTGTCAAGCGCGTCCTGGATTGTACGCGGCTTTTCCAAAGTTATCTACTTCCTGGACTTCGACTTGAACCATAGCGTTTCTCGAAGTGCATCTATTGCGACTTTGTCGCTTATTCCGCTGACTCTAGCCATGGTGGTTTTGAAGCGTTTTATGAAGTCGCGGAGAGTTTCATCCTCTACCTCGGATAAGCTCCAAAGGTCCACTTCGGAGGTTTCTTAATCTATGAACATCAAGTATTTCTTCAGGAATTCTGAGGCGAGCTGGTGTAAGCTCCTGATGCAGTCTCGCCTGAGGCGAGAGAACCATTCTTGCGCTGCTCCGCGGAGGTTTTCTACAAAGAGGCGGAATTCACCGGCGTCTCTCTTGTTTTACCTGAACCTGGCTCTACCCATCGCGACCAGAAAAGCATGTAGGTCTGCCATAGGATCAGTAGTTCCATCGTATGGCATCACTTCGACCTTCCTAGGATCCGAAACCATAGTTTCGGTGATACGAGTAGTGAAAGGTGTTTTACGAGCCTTTTCAAGCAGAAGATCGATTCCCGGTGTGGTGCTAGTAGCATGGTGGATTTGAGACTTCACCCCCCAACTTTGGCCACCGTTTCTATGAGATCATCGCGGAGATCGCAAATTTTGGAACTCTTGCTAGCAGATTTCCGGCTTTGTCGGCGTTTGCTGCGAGTGTTCCGAGTTGGTTCCTCGGCCAGTTCTTCCTGCTCGTTCCAGAAGATAGCTTCTTCTTCTTCGTTCATAGGGTTGTCGAACTGGGATTCGTCCCGAGCTGCTCGGCTCCTTGTGCGGCGCGGATGTATGTCTGCATCTTTGTTCGTAGGTTCGGACTGACTCCTAGACTCCATGTCGATGCGTTCGACTTGTCCTCCTTCTTTATCTTCTTCAATAGGAGGAAGATCTCCCAGGTTCAACCTTTTTGGCGCGGGGGTCACTTCATCAGGATTTTGTCCAGACGATTTGCCATGCGCGTTGCTGGACAAGTCCAAAGGTGTTGCGAAGACGAGTCTTCTTCCACGGATTTAGGTTGTTCCACGCGGAAAAATGGCCATGTTCCTTGCTGTAAGGGTTTCAACCTGTTTAGCAAGGGAATTCATGACGTTATCTCGTTCGGCTGACTTCTTTTTGAAAGTCAAGAACATCATTTTCACGTCCTCAAATTCTGCAATGTTTGCGTTAGCATTAAACGCAGTGACGTTCGTCGCTGGAGTGTTTTCAACATTTTCTTCGACGATGTTGTCGTCACAAGGCTGTTGGTTGTTGAGATCTGACATGCTTTGATTGAACGTTGATGGCTGAGAGATAGATTGACCCATTGATTTAGGAAGACAAAGTAAACCTAGCTTTCCCAGAGGTCCCGGATTTCTGCTAAGCCAAAAACGTAAACCAACCAAACAGTGAGAACAACAATATAACGATGAATTAGTAAAGACAGAAAGAGAACAAATAGGATCTTATTCTGAATCTGTGGTTTGAGCGTTACAACAGGTAAAGCCTTAGCGGAAAGAGCCGTGAGAGAGTTCCTAGTTCTAACCTCATAGACCCAAATAACCTAGTTGAGTGGCAGCTCAATAACATTAAAACGTTAATATGCCTAATTGCCTTAAATGCTATGTTTGCTCTGAGTAAGAATTTTCGTGTCTCTCTTTCATCCCCAACCTCGAGGTCCCTATATACTCCTCTAGAGGCGGTTTGCTCTTTCCCCTTCTGTCTTCGGTCGAATTTATCGCTTCGCGGAAATATTCCTTTTTTCCCTCGATCTTTGTGATTATCTTTGGAAACTTAACATTTATCTTTGGAACTTAAAATTTATCATTTCCTGCAAAATAAAAGATAAATCGTCATAAAGATTGGACTCAATTTCGTGAGTAGGCCTGTAGAAACCCTTAAAAAAAATCGATAAGGATCGATCGAGACGTTTTGAAGTACGACGTGGTCGAAGATTTGATAGTGACTGAACCTTGATGAATAAGCTGCTCTACGATGTTAGACAATGTCTTAGATTAACCAGACGGACATTTTGGAAGCTTATCATTTTTTGAAGCACGACGTTTTAGAAGCTCGACGTTTTTGAAACCCGACGTTTCTTAACCACGAAGTTTTCTCGGAAAATTGTCATATCAGTAAATTATTATTCTGAAGACATTATAAGTCGGAAGCAGGACGGGAATTAAGCAGGATGGGAAGCAAGCAGGACGGGATCAAAGCATGACGGCAAAACCCAAAGACGGGCCAAAAATTGGTCGAAATGGCCGAAATTAGCCGAACGGACCGAGCAGCACGAGGTGGCTTAATATATGAGCTCAGGACGTGGTGTCGACTGCTGAGCATGGTATGTGGCAAGGGAAGCACGAAGTGTTGCAGCACGAACGATCGCAGCATGCGGAGTGACACACAGAAGCACGAGGTGCCGGCGTACATGTGACCGGAGCATGCAGACCGCCATGTGGAGTTGTTGTGGAGACTTGCATGAGCTTCAGTCATGCAGCCTGACATCTGGGAGGAGTGGTGGAGCCCTGCATGAGACTGGAGCATGCTGGTCGACATGTGGAGCACGAGGTGCCGCTGCGCATGCATCCGGAGTCTTGTGAGCCGACACACGGGCCGCCACCAACTTGTTTTTGATTGGCTGCTGTCTCCTATCTATAGCCCACGACCTCCACTCCATTTAGACACATTCAGACCACTTCAAATCTACTTAAAAACGTGAGAGAGAAATCTAAAAAGAAAGTAAGAGATTCCGAGCATTTTCGAGAGTTTTCGAGGTCAGTACTCCACCAGTTTTGGATCGGCGCCTAGGGAAGGTTCTGTTCAGCTGAAGATCAGTCAAGAAGGTCAGTACAGACGTGGATATACTTCACAAGGTAAAGAAAGGGTTCGGATTACGGAAGTCGGATTTGGGGTCAAGGCCACGTTCAAGCAAAGCACTGTGAGTTATGATCAATTGATTGCTGACTTGTTTTCATGCAGGTTCCCGTTACTTGAAGTTAGATCATGGCAGGAGGCTGGGTCTAAGTTAGTAACGGTTTGATTAGTTAATATTTGAGGTTAATTAATCTTGATTGGTTGAGTTGATAGCATGCTTAGTTATTGCTTGAGTTTAGTAGTAGCATGCTAATGGTTAGGTTGATTGGTTAGTTAGAGAACGTTGAATGCTTAGATAATATCGCTAAGTTGTGGATATTTAGGTATTCCGGAATTACTCTTTATGCTAGATTCTGGAATACATTTGATTGTGTTAGTGGTGATTAATACTAGGAACCTTGTGTTATTTTACCGGGTTTTGTATTAGTCATATATTGGCCATATAGCATTTGTGTAACCCACAATGTTAGGTATATTAGGGGTGAGTTAGTGTTCCTTCAGACCTCGTACCCAGCGGGTTCAAGGAAACCCCTTATTCGCTGGATCGGGAAGACTCAGAGAGACGGGGTCATGGCCTAAGGCTGAGTGTTCCACGACGGTGTAACGTCCGGCAGTGACCCGAATGACTGTGGGCTGTCGCGCGGTGACCCGAATGACTGTGGGCCGCGGTCGGTTGAAAGTTCCTTCTTCTAGCCTCTGTGGTAGGAAGATAGGATATTGCCGATAGTGAGGAGGAACATGATGTCACCAGGGCCCTAGCTAGTTATATATATAGTAAATCGGGTTTGAGTCTGGTGGTTAGCCAGTATTTAGCATAATATTAATTATCTTGCTATCATATTTCCTGCTGCGTATTTTCTCATATTGCTTATCCATTGAATTGTGTTTAATTATCATAAGGTGAACCTCTCGCTTTATATTGTTTGGGGTGGGATAGCTAGGGGTTGTATTTGTTAGTTGGGGATTGTAACTCACTGAGTAATACTAGATTACTCAACTCTCACTCGTTGTTGTTTTCAGGTGACCAGTAGATAGAGTCAGCCTTAGAGGTCGCGGGAAGCTAGGCCGGCTGGTGTAGAGTTTGCATCTTTTTGCTTAAGACGTTTTCAGACTATAAGTATGTACTTTTGGTCTCTTGGCATGCCACTACTTGTATATTGTTGTGTGTTGCGAAACATATAATATATAAGATAAATAAAGCGATGTTTGTGTAAACGACTTGTTGTTTCTGATATTAGCTTGTCCGAGCTAACACAACGTCAGATTTGAGTACGGGTTGAAAAGCCTTAGGCCCTAATCTGACGGGACGTGTTAGTGGGCGGACTGGCCTAGTCATGAATTGCACTTCTTGTGACCTTGGCTGGATCGCCTGTTAACCCGTCATGTAGCGCTCCTGGTCCTTGGTAGACAGTCAGTCCATCGGTCATGTTCTTGTTTGATTGTTGGCCGGTGGTTCGACCTATACCTAAAACGGTTCGGGGGTGTTACAGAGGTGGTAAAGACAGAAAAAGAGAAAAATGAGGATCTTATTTCGAATTTGTGGTTTGAGTGTTACAACAGGTAAAGCCTTAGCGGAAAGAGTGGTCGGCGAGTTCCTAGTTCTAACAAAACCCTAGTTGAGTCGCAGCTCGATAACATTAAAACGGAAATATGCCTAATTGCCCTAAGTGCTATGTTTGCTCTAAGTAAGAATTTCCGTGTGGCCCTTGCATCCTCAACCCCGAAGTCCTTATATACTCCTCTAGAGGCGGTTTTCTCTTTTCCCTTTTGCCCTCGGCCGAATTTATCGCTTCGCGGAAAAATTCCTTTTTCCCCCGATCTTCATGATTATCTTAGGAAACTTAACATTGATCTTCTGATATTGGCATTTATCTTCTGAACTTTCCAATTACCTCTTCATGCAAAATAAAAGATAAACCATCATATAGATTAGGCTCGATTTCGGATAAAATCGCGAGTGGGCCTTTAGCCGAGTTTTACACCTTCTCGGGCCGTTCTTTGACTTAAGCGTTTTTGCTATTTTATCAAAGAGCATTCCTGAGACGATTTCCTCCAAGAGTTAGGATCTTCCGTATAGGGCATGCAACTTTAGGTGTTTAGTTAACCGTTATCATCTTACATGATCGATCCAATCTTTACATGAAGGAATGAGTTCTTTTGGTAAAGTTCCAACGTCAATCTCGATCAAGACAAACAAAGATAAGTTCAATTAAGTTTCAAAGGAGGGAGTTACGAGGATGAGACGAAAATGAATTGATTGATCCAACTCGCCGAACGGGCGAGTTGGATTCCTTGTGCTACCTAACTCGCCCGTTTGTTATCTTGTTCAATCTAACTCGCCTGTTTGGCGAGTTAAGCTCGTCCAAATCTTGTTCGATCCAACTAGCCTTTTCGTCGAGTTGGTCGGCCCACGCTGTCTAACTCGTCCGTTCAGGGAGTTGGTCAGCCGACGCTGTCTAACTCGTTAGTTCAGGGAGTTGGTCAGCCGACGCTGCTCGTCCATTAGGCGATTTCGTCGGCCTGTGCTATCCAATTCGCCCGTTTGGCGAGTTGGTTGGCTTCGGTCTACCCAACTCGCCTGTTCGGCGAATTGGACTGCTTGGTTGGTTTAGTGCTCCTTTCTCTTGAGTTTTTGGCTTGGGAACTTTTGTCGAGATGGTGTCGAGACAGCATTCCTGTGGAAACACAATTTTTAGATGTTTATTTCGAGAGTACCGTTTTGGACCCCAACAGTTAGCCTCCAGCTCACAAGTTTCAAGCACGATTCTTGTGGGTGAGTGAGGGTGTTAATCGGAATCTGCTGTAAAAGGTGATTTTTCTCGAAATGTTTTTCCCGATTATTTTAATGCGGAAAATCCTTCAACTTTTGTTTCTTCTATAAATATAGCTTCCCATTTCTCATTATCTCCACAGTCTCCCATTTTCTCAAGTTCTCTTTGCATTTTCTCTTAGAAAATTTCCTTCCGCCGAGATGTCATCTTCCAGCAACTTTCAGAGGAGTGGTGATGTCGAGATGAGCAACGCTGCTAGTGTGAGTTTGCCGGATCTTCCTGCCGCCGGAGCCCTCCCAGATTATATTACGGAATTTCTTTTTTTTCCAGAACGAGTTGGCTCGTTACGAGGCCGAGGAGATGGCGAACCGCGCACGTGCCATGCCTCCAAGATCTGTGGCTCAAGCCGATACCTTTACTCCCAAGGTTCCCCCAGTGCGCGATGCTGTTTCTACCGAAGGGGAGATCACCGCGCATGGGTTGGTATCCGAGAAGAGGTTCATTTGTCGGGTTCCTCTACGACCCCGGTACATGTCATCGATGTGGAGCCAGTTCAGGAACTGATGCCTCCGCCCCCAGCCAAGAGGGCAATTGTCTTGGGGTTGTCCGCACCTAACGCGATTCTGGCTCCTGCGCCGAAGGGTCGTAAGAGACCTTGCGCTAATCCTGACGCGGCCAAGAAGAGGAGGTGTACCAATGAGCCTGAGACTGAGCCTATTCCTACGACGGTGTCAAGACATCGTGCTAATGTGCGTTTTGGAAAATCTTCATTGTTTTTTGTCCCTTTTTCTTTTTATTTACCGACCGATTCTTGACTGCCTCTTTTCCTTTGCTTCACAGTTTGTCTCGTTAATCGATGTGATGATCAGCGAGTGTGGGTCGGAAGCCGGCCGTCTCGCTAAGGAATTGACAGAGTCACGAGAGAGGTCGTTGCAGCTTGGAGGGAAGTTGAAGGTTATCGAGGATGCTCATTCTCTCGAGATAGCTCAGTTCGAATCTCAGATTGGCGAGCTGGAGCGGGATCTTGGAAAGACCGCTATCTCTTTGCTTAAAGGGAAAATGTCGAAGATGGCTAGGTCTTCTGAACTGCGCTGGCTAAAGCGTAAGATCAAGAGTGGGGAGGAGTCATCGGTTGGTGCGATCGACGAGGCCAAGGATGTCATTCGTATCAAGTTTCGGACCCGTCTGGTGAGGATCGTTGACTCCCTTGATTTCTTGGCGGTCTTCCGCGTCAGGAACATGGCCTTGGCAAGCGTCGGGGAGGGATGAAAGAGGTCCAATTTTTTTATGGTGATGCGCCTCCGTCTCTGCAAACCGAGGAGGCCAAGCTTTCTGTTCGCAGAGCTGAGTTAATGAACGCGAATGGAGACTTCGACATGATCCTAACAGGCCTGAAATCAGAGTGTATCCTCCTGCTTCACTCGGATGACGCCGAGGGTCAGTGTCCTACAGCCGAGGAAGGTGTAGACGAGGCGGTTCCGAGTACGGAGGGGGTGATTGTTGGAGGTGAGGCTCCACGTTCGGAAGATGATTGAGTTCGCAGTCTCGTATGAGACTTTTTTTTATTTTAATGTTATTTGTTTGTGTTTTGCTCCAGCCGAGCGTGGCCGTGTTTTTATCTTGGGACTGGCCGCTTGTGGATTTGAAACCTAGTCGCTTCTGCAACCCCATTTTTTTAAATGAACTCTGTTTCTTGTTTTTCATGGTTTTATTGAGGTTGTTATGCGCGAAGGGGTTTAAGTAGATTTGGATTTTAAGTATAGAGGGGAGGATACGAGTTGTCATCTCGTTCCCAATTCTTTTGCTGATCGTTCTATTTGTTGCTCGTTCCCAAAGTTTCGAGGAGTTTCCCAATGTTTCGAGAGCGATTAGATATGGACGAAGAGAAATGCTTTTAGGTTCTCATATCTTTTCGATATCTTGCCTTGAGACGTTAGAGACCAGTGTGTTGGGTTTAGGGCAAGACCTAGGTCTAATCACGGTTCTAGGGGGTGCGGTAACTACTTCTACTTACGTTTCATGTATTGTTTTCGACCTGATTCTGTTCCGCTTTAGAGTCCGCGATATGTTCTCGGCTTAAGTGACTCGTATGGTAGGAATCGAGCATCTTTTTGAGGACAATTTTTAAGTCTCCGAAAGTGCTGACCAAAATTTTGGATTTCTTTTATAGCGCTATTACCCTTGTGTTGGGTGTTCGAGAGATATCTCTACGAGATGGCTTAGTCTCTTTAGGACGTTCAAGATTTTGTTGTGATCAGCAACAAACTTATCGGGAAACAGAATGGACCTCTTCCATTATCTTTCGTGCCTTCTCCCCTTCTATGCAGGTCATGAGTGACCCTAAAAATCTCCACTTGTATAGCTCTCTATCAACCAAGACGTATCGTGCGGCTTGGGTTTTAATCTTTCGGGCAGCCCATTTTTCTGCTGCGAGTTTTCTGTTGGCAATGTGTGCAATGATTGTCTTCATCCAAGGTTCGTCAAATCCGTATTCTATCCGCCCGGACTCTTGTGTGGTTTGGTCATCAAATTCGTCTATATCACCATCGGGAGAGTCGATTAGGTTTATAACAACAGGTGGTCTGATGCTAGGATGTTCTATGAAGTCTACGGTAATCACCTTGCTTAATCCTGGATCCGAATTGGATGCTAGGGCGTCGGCCTGGGTGTTTTCGGCTCGAGGGACCCGGGTGAGTGCAAACTGGATGAAACTTTGAGCTAAATCTCAAACGATTTTTAAGTAAGCGTCCATTCTTTCGTCTCTTGCTTCGTATTCCCCGCTGTATTGGCTCGCCACAAGTTGGGAGTCACAGTAGGCGTGAATGTTGCGTATTTTTAAGCTGTGTGCCAATCGTAATCCTGCGATCAGGCTTCGTACTCGGCTATGTTATTTGAGGCATGGAAGATTAGTCGGAATGATTGTTCCAATATTTACCCTGTTGGTGACATGAGTCGGATCCCATCCCAGAACCCTGCTTAGATGATGATCCGTCGATGTGGAGGGTCCAAGTCGAGTCGGGTTCTTGATTGGTTGTGCATCCCGCATGTATTTCTACTACGAAGTCAGCGAGTACTTGCGATTTTGCGCAAGTTTTCGCTCGATACTCGATGTGGTACTCGCTTAGTTCGATTGCCCATTTTGTTAATCTCTCAGATTGACTGGGACTATGCAAGATATCCCGCAGTGGAAATGATGTGAGTATTGTGATCGTATGGGACTGGATGTATGGCCTTAGCTTTCGTTCTGACATTACCACTGCCAGTGCCAGTTTTTACATCATCGGATAGCATGTCTCTGCGTCGAGCAAAGTTTTTCTTCAGTAAAAGATAGGCTTTTGCTCGCTGTGTTCCTCTCGGATAAGGACGCCGCTTACAGCCGTGGTTGATACTGCGATGTACAGGATCAACGGTTCTCCTTCTACAGGTTTTTCGAGTACCGGGGGAGTGGCCAAGTAGTGTTTCAGCTGTTGGAAAGCCTTTTCGCATTCTTCGGTCCATTTGAATTTCTTATTCTCGTTCAGAGTGTCGTATAAGGCAAACATTTGTCCGTTGATTGTGAGATGAATCTGTTTAGCGCTGCCACCCTACCGGTCAATCTCTGTAGCTCTCATTTTGTTTTCGGAGACGACATTTTTATCAGCGCGGTAATTTGTGTCGGTTTAGTTTCGATCCCACGGTAAATCACAGGTACCCCAAGAATTCTCCCAATGCCACAGCGAACCTGCACTTCTCGGGGTTCAGTTTCATATTGTGAGGGTTTAGCCTTTTAAAGCATTCTCGGAGGTGTGCGATATGATCTTGTTCTTGGAGGGATTTTACGAGCATATCGTCGATGTACACCTCCATTGTTTTTCCGAGCTGTTCAGAGAACATACAGTTGACAAGCTGTTGATAAGTTGAACCAGCCTTCTTGAGACCGAATGGCATTACCTTGTAAAAATAAGTGCTGCGGTCAGGTATGAATGCGGTGTTTTCTTGATCATCGGGGTTCCTTCTAATTTGATTGTACCCGGAGAAGGCATCCATAAAGGACAAGAGTTTGTTCCCTGCCGTTGCTTCGACAAAGCGGTCGATATGTGGCAGTGGGAAGCTATCCTTTGGGCATGCTTTATTGAGATCGATTAAATAAACGCAGACTCTCCATTTCTCATTCTTCTTTTTGACAACTACTGGGTTAGCGAGCCAATCGGTATACCTGACCTATGTTATGGACCCGAATTTGAGAAGTTTTTCGACCTCATCGTTGACCGCCTCGGCGCGTTCCTGTCCTAACTTTCTTCTCTTTTGTTTGGCAGGCTTCAAGGTTGGGTCAACGTTGAGCTCGTGACATATGATGTTCGTTTCAATCCCTATCATATCTTCCGCGTCCCATGCGAATGTGTGCAAGTTCTTCTTCAGACAAGCTATAAGCTCGATTTTCAGAGATTCGCTCAGGTTTACACGGATCTCTACGCATCGATATGGGAACGCTTCATCTAAACATACCGAGAGAATGGGATCGCAGGTTGGTTCGCGTTTCCCTTCCAAATCTTTGGCTGCTCGAGACTGCCAAAAGCTTTCAGTATTGTCTTGTTCTAGGGCGTCGTCAACGACAGACGATTTCTTTTTCTTTTTAGGCGGAAATTCAACTGGCGGAGTCTTCCGTTTTAACTCTGCAGTGAAGCAAACTCGCGAGATCATCTGATCTCCCAAGATGGTCTCGATTCCGCGAGGGTTCGGGAACTTGAGGCACTTGTGGTACGTCGACGGGATTGCTTGCATTGAGTTCAACCGTGGGGTTCCTATGATTTCGTTGTAAGATGTGGGTCGATCAATGAATATGAACTCAACAATTTTGGACACGCTACCAACTTTTACCGAGAGATTGATTATGCTGAGAGTCATGGTAGCTTCCCCCGAAAGTCCTACTATCGGGTTTGGATCTTCTTCGATTTTGGATAGACTTCCATTCTCTCGAGGGTGTCTTTGAAGATGATGTTGGCCGAGCTTCCGGTGTTGACCAATATCCTCGTGACATCGTTATTATGGACTGTCAGTTTAGTGACAAGGAGATCGTTGAGAGGTTTGACCGGGTCGGTCGTTGCTCTTTCGTTGAAGGAGTTGACATCGCTGTCCAGTTCATTAGGCCTATTATGTCTCAAACGTTCGGTGGTTTTCCGAGTTAGATAATCCGAGGCCCCCTCCTTCTAGCGCCAAACTATGGGAACCAAAATTTGCATTAGGAAGTCAAAGTAAACCTAGCTTTCCCAGAGGTCCCTGATTTCTGCCAAACCAAAAACGTCAAGCAACCAAACAATGAGAACAACAATATAACGATGAATTAGTAAAGAGAGAAAGAGAACAAAGAGGATCTTATTCCGAAATTGTGGTTTGAGTATTACAACAGGTAAAGCCTTAGCAGAAAGAGCCTTCGGCGAGTTTCTAGTTCTAACCTTGTAAGACCTGCAAACCCTAGTTGAGTTGCAGCTCGATAACAATAAAACGGAAATATGCCTAATTGCCTAAGTGCTATATTTTCTATGAGTAAGAATTTTCGTGTGTCCCATGCATCCTCAACCCCGAAGTATTGTTTACCAAATCTATTTAAACAAATCATATCAACACAACTATTTTTCCTAAAATATTATTAATAATAATTTTGGTTTACCTTTTGGTGATAAGAAGATGTCCAATATTTGGCATGTCTGTTGCTGGAGACGGGTTTAACACCATTGTCAATTTTTCCTAAATTTAAATCCGTCTATTTAGTAAATGGAAGTCGGAAAATAATAAGAAATCTAGAAGGAAAAAGAAAATACTAAATACCTTAAAGACATAAAAGAAAACTGAAAAAAAAAATTGCCTTCAACATATATGAATAAAGAGATTCCACAAGTCTAAAATAATATCTCAGATCATCCAGAAAATATAGACAAACATCTTGGCACTTTTCTATAGAAAGCCATGAACCATCTTGGCACTTTTATATAGAACTATGAGAACTGGTCTAACACGTCTTTCAACGACTAAGACACCTTTACAATACACTACGATTGGCTTAATCCTTATTCAAATAAGACGTAAGCAACATTTAAGCGTGTTCTACAACATTATAAAATCACTTTTAGGTTCATTAACCGAGTTCTTGACTCAATACAAAAACTTCTCCTAAGCTCATTATTGAAATCATGCTCTTATTACCGATTTCATTTAGGAATTGGTGCTCTCTATTGAAAATGGAGAAATACTTTAAAGAAGATGGATTTTGGCGCTACAAAAACACATGCTATAAAAACACATGACAGCCGGCAACCCTGGTCGCGTAAAAAGGAAGGAAATTTACCAAATATGACTCACAACTTGATTTTAAATGCAGAAGTGTACCTCAAAATCAATCAAATGCAAGACTAACCCAAAAGAATAATGAAATTACAAAAAACCCCTTATTACCAAACAAAAAGCATGTACTGAGTTTTACCATTATAAATCTTCTCGTGAAAAGACTTCTCTGGAAGTCTTCTTGTACAGTAGATCTTAAAAATAATTAATATTCTTATAAAAATATATATATACGGGGGAAAGTTTGTAATCGTGTAACAGTGAACATTTATAAAGATGTAGATCTATATTTACTAAAATTGAATTGTTTTCAACATAGATGAGCGAATGTAGTTTGAGTCATGATAATCTTTGGCTTATGTTCTGGTAACATATGTTATAGTATTGTTGGTATTTTTAGAGTTAGACTTCTTGGAAGACTTCACAAAAAAGTCTACTATATTCCGCTTAAAGTTTAGAAGAATTTAGGTTTCCCGCCGAATCTTTTATTTAGGAATTTAGGTTTCCCGCCTACTATAAAGTCTTCCATAAGTTTTCCATAAGTTTTCCATAAGTCTTCCAGGAAGTATTTTATTGCATTATGTTAGAAGACATTTTGGGCGAATAGTAAATGTGTGGTTTAACAGACTTCTTGGAAACCCTTTTGTGGGAATTGAAATTCGCACCGTCGATTTTCGTAAAATATGGAAAGTTAGGAAAACCTAAATTTTCCAGACGTCCTGGATTCTCTGTGAGAGCCAAAGACAACTAACCAAATAAACGCGGAAAATATGTAAACACAATAAAGCGAGTTTAGAAAAAGTAGATATTTATTTCGAATTTGCGTATGAGCGTTCCAGAGACAAGAGCATACATAAAGCTTGCCTGGAAACGGGATTACAAAGGAGATCATCAGACTAAAACAGTAAAACGAAATTTAAGTTTGCTAGCACTACCACCTATGTCAAGAAAAAACTAGGAGGTCGCAACTCGCTTAACAATAGATGAAAAAGATGAAAAGGTTTAAAAGATTTCAGACTAGACCTTATGAAAGGCTGCATACGTACCCCTTTCGAGGATCAAGCCGGACGTAGTTCAATTAAAAGATTGGAACAAGAGACAAAACCGCCTGAGCGAGTTCGTCTAGTAATCGAGTGTCAGGCATAAAAACCAAAATTTTCGAGAATAAAGGGTAAGGTTATTTAGTGCATAGATTTATAGAGTCTAGAGAATCTTCCTTGGGTTCCTCGCCTTGGCTCCCCTTATATATGACTTCAAAGTCAGTCATCTTTCCTTTTCTGCCCCTGATTCGAGTTTATCTCTCCGGAGAAATATTCCATTTTTCTCGATCTTCATGATTATCTTTCGAAACTTGACTTCTATCTTCTTTCACGAATATTCGATAAACCTTCATAGTAAATTGGCCTTGATTTCTTGTAAAATCGTAAGTGGGATTTTAGCCATGTTTAGACCTTTTCAGGTCGTTTTTCGACTTAAATGTTTTTACGATTTCTTTGAAAGAAAACCTTTCGTAGGACGTCGATTTTATAAATAGCTCAACTTACTCATATAGTCGAGGCAACATTTGTGCTCCGTCAACCTTTGACCTTTTATACGTTCATTTTGAATTTGTACGGGAAGAATAGTCTTTACGGTTTTTATCGTAAAGTTCCAACGGTGACTCCAATCGAGACGTAACAAGAGGCAAAGTGGTAAAGTACAAAGGAGAGACTGTTCGGGACCAATACAGGTCATGCTGATCCTACTCGTCTGAGAGCGAGTTGGACGTGGTCAATCCAACTTGCCATCAGGCGAGTTGGATGGAGAGAACCGAACTAGCTATAAGCCCAGTTGGATGAGCTGATCCTACTCGCCTGATGGCAAGTTGGATGGAGACAATCCAACTAGCCATTAGGTGAGTTTGGATGAGCAATCTCAACTCGCATGATGGAAAGTTGGATGAGAGCAATCCAACTCGCCATCAGGCAAGTTGGGCGAGCTGCTCCAACTCGCCTGATAGTGAGTTGGACTTGGTCCATTCAACTCACCGTCAGGCGGGTTGGACACGGCTGGTTCAATCGTTTTGTTGCTCGAGGGTCTTTCCCGATAACTTGTTGTATAATTCTTTTTTAATTTATGCGAAGTTAGTTTCCCGCACTTTTTATTTTCCCTATATATTTTTTTTTGAAAACAATTTTTTCCCTGGAACTTATAGGCATTGATTCTGTCGTGGCCAATTTTTACCCCAACATTTAGCCCCAAGCTCGCTAGTTAGGCAGGTTAGGTAAGTTAGGAGGAATTAATGGTTAAAAGGTTTGTTGAAAGTAGTCTGCTCACTCTCCTAAGAGTGGAATGCGATAAGATCGGGGTTATGCCTTGTAAAGGCTGCCTACGTACCCTTGTCTTAGGGATCAAGTCTTTCATAGTTCGTCTTTGGAGTTAACATTTTTGCGATCGTTTTTCAAATGAGACCTTTACGGTTCAGTTATGTGTGGTGTAGAGATTATCGAGCATGTTTTTGCTGATGGAATTTCATATTGAACCTTTGCCGGCCTCGAGATTAGCCTTGTTGGCTGTTTCCTTTGGACAGATGTGGCCATATTTACTTTTTTGGGACTGGCCGCATTTGGCGTTGAATCCCTTCTGCTTTGCGGTTGCTTTTTAATGAATTGTGTTTTGTGTTTTAAGAACATGTTTGTATTCGTGTGAATGTAGAGGGAAAAGTATGAGTTGTCATCTCATATCTAACTCTCTGTAAATTGTTATATTTGTTGTTCGTTTTAGATGAGAATGATTGAAAATTTTGATTTTCTGGAATTTCATGAACGATGGAGTACAAACGAATCGACATATTTTGGGATCCTGTATCATTTCGATATCATGCCTAGAGATGTTAGAGACCAGTGTGCTGAGTTTAGGGCAAGACCTAGGCCTAATAATGGTTTAGGGGTGCGATGACTACTTCGGTTTACGTTTCCCTTTGTTTTCGACCTGATTGCGTACCGATTTAAAGTCCACAATAGGTTCTCGGCTTATACTAATTGTTTGTTAGGAATCAAGCATCTCTCCAAAGACAATTTTTTAGTCGTCTGGACCAAAATTTCGGATTTCTTTTATAGTGCTATTATCCTTGTGTCGGATGTGTAAGAGCTATCTTTATGAGAAGGCTTTGTCTGTTTAGGACGTTAAGAGCTTGTTGTGATCAGCAATAAACATAATGGTTGATATTACAGGTTTTGATTTTTCGCGAAGCATATGTGTTTGAGAAGATGTTAGTGCGTACGACCATTTGGTCTTCCAAGAAGGTGTTTTTATCGAGGAGGGATTGTCGAACAACGGTTCTTCTGGCGTATGTGACGTCTCGCGATGCTGAGATTGGTTTTTCTTTCGTATGCTAATTTTCATGCTTGAAATGTCCATGGGCTTGAAGATATTTTGTAGTGTTGCAAGGGTTTAGTCTTAACCCTGCATTGGAGTAACATTTTCATTTGTCTGCGGATGTCCGCAGCCAAAATTGTTGTTCCAGTTTGGATGTTACGTAGTTAAATTTATGAAAGAGGAATTAGGACCAAGGGGTCGCATAGATTTGTCCCTGGGAAGGCGTTTTCCATCACTATGTTTTGTGAAGAGTCGGCCCTTCGAGATTTACTTTGTGTATTTTTAAGGAAGTTTCGTATGGGTCCAGGAGCTTTGTTATAAAAACGTTGCGGGATTAAAATGAGTTGTGGAGTATATAAAACTTGATCGATTTTATGAAAAGTTCAAGCTTTTCGTTAACCGTTTGGTTATTTGGACTGAGTCTCGTTGTGAAGACTTTATCGTATGATTTCTTATTCTGGGTTATACGATAGTTATTTGCATAATTGTCAATTGGCATTTTTAGACAAATCTTGGATTGTCGTTTAGCTGTTTAAGTTTTCGGATGGAGCGGTGGTTTCTCAAGTGTTTTGAATTGGCACTAAGGATTTGTTCAGCCGCATAGCCAAGGACGTTGCTGGTCAAGGATTATACCATGGCAGTTTTTAACGTCATGTTAGTTTAGAATTGTCCTAAAGGGGATGCCGAGTTCTGTTCCGGACCTGTACTGGAAGGCGGAATTGGCCGAGGCCAAAGAACGTTTGTCAAGATTGATAGGCCAAGTATGGCCGATGGTTGTAGACATTTTTCCGCTTTTAGGATTCCGTTATATGATGAATGTTTCGTACAACGTTTCCGTTAGTTGTATGAAAATTGTTTTGTCTTTGTCCGAGGAAGACAAAGCTTGAAATAGAATCCGTGCGGAATAAGTTGTGGGATGATTGCCTGCTCGGATGTAACCGAGGGAAGTGAAAGACAGGAGCCAGCGAGAAGCAGGGCTAAAGGATTAGATCTGTTAGAGGCTATTGTGAAGAGATAGAGTTTAAATTTTTCGTCCAATCTCGTATCATACGGCTTTGTTTTTGTTATACGAAAACACTTTTTTTGTAAAACATGTTGTTTACTTTCGAAAGTGGCTTCGTATGACTTGATTTGATGGTACGAAGGATTTTTAACGTAAGTTTTACAAGAAGGGCTATAGAAATAAATGGAGAGAATTTCTTGCAGATTACTTGTAACGTTTGCGAGCGAGGATTAGGTTTTCCTCATTCGGGTTTTTCTATTGTGAAGTTGTTTTGCATGATATCGATCTTGTTTTCCTGTAGACTGGTTTTATGAAGGTAGTAAATCAGTGCTATGTATGGACATGTCAAAGTAGCGATGTTTCCGCAGATCTTACGAGAAACGTTTTTGCTTTGATTTTGATCTTTGGTGAAAGTTGCTCGGAGTTACTATTGGAGTTTTACCGAAGTCTATCCGTTGTGATCTAGTCGTTGAACGTTTTCGTATGGTTTGGAGACGATTCTCGTGGCATATTCGTTTCTTGATCAGAAGGAATTGGTCAACCAGCGGTAGATCTAGTCAACGAGCAGGGAGAAATCATTCCCTTTGTTGTGCTTGCTGCTACTTTTATTCTCGATTTTTCTTTGTCGCAAATGTTATTGATGGTTTTCCATGGCTCAGTTGGTTAAACGGAAACTGAAAGCTATGCTTTGATTTTTGAAGATTTCTCATACAATTTTTGATTTTTTATACGAAACTCTCTTTATTAAGTCGAAAAAGGTCTTCAAGACTTTGGCTAATTGTCGAGTTTGAGTTTGATATTGGTACATGTTTTTTAAATGCATGATTGCGACAAGAGATGTTCTACTGTCCTCGAGGTTATGTTCGTGATGGTTTGGATACGTTACTAGCGTTTAGACGAATCTTAGATTGTCGTTTGCCTTTTTGGGGTGATTAATTTTATTGAGGCATCACATTGCCTGAGTGTTTTTCTCGATGTTATGCGGGAGTTTGCGTTCTCAAAAACATTTTCTTGATGCTGAGGCAAAAATATTTTGAAGTATAGGAGTATACGAGTATACCATACGCACCTACTCCCTCCCTTTTTTTACGAAAGAAAATGGTAGAACCGATATTTTAAAGGTAGTAAATCAGTGCTATTTAAGGACATGTTTATGAAGGTAGTAAATCGGTGCAATGTATGGACATGTCAAAGTAGCGATGTTTCCGCAGATCTTACAAGAAACCTTTTTGCTTTTATTTCGATCTTTGGTGAAAGTTGCTCGGAGTTACTCCTAGAGTTTTACCGAAGTCTATCCGTTGTTATCTAGTCGTGGAATGTTTTGGTATGGTTTGGAGACGATTCTCGTGACATATTCGTCTCTTGATCAGAACGAATTGGTCAACCAGCGGTAGATCTAGTCAACGAGAAGGGAAAAATCGTTCCATTTGTTGTGCTCGCTGCTACTTTTATTCTCGATTTTTCTTTGTCGCAAATGTTATTGATGATTTTCCATGGCTCAATTGGTTAAACGGAAACTGAAAGCAATGCTTTGATTTTTGAAGATTTCTCATACAATTTTTAATTTTTTTATACGAAACTCTCTTTATTAAGTCGAAAAAGGTCTTCAAGACTTTGGCTAATTGTCGAGTTTGAGTTTGATATTGGTACAGGTTTTTTAAATGCATGATTGCGATAAGAGATGTTCTACTGTCCTCGAGATTATGTTCGTCATGGTTTGGATACGTTGCTAGCGTTTAGACGAATCTTAGATTGTCGTTTACCTTTTTGGGATAATTTTAATGAGGCATCACATTACCTGAGTGTTTTTCTCCCTGTTACTGCGGGAGTTTGCGTTGTCAAAAACGTTTTCTTGATGCTGAGGCAAAAATATTTTGAAGTATGGGAAGTATACGAGTATAGTATACGCACCTACTCCCTCCCTTTTTTTTGCGAAATAAAATGGTTGAACCGATATTTTAAAGATATTAAATTGGTTCTATGTATGGACATGTTTTATGAAGGTTGTACATCGGTGCTATGTATGGACATGTCAAAGTAGCGATGTTTCCACAGATCTTACAAGAAACGTTTTTGCTTTGATTTCGATCTTTGGTGAAATTTTCTCGGAGTTACTCTTGGAGTTTTACCGAAGTCTATCTGTTGTGATCTAGTCGTGGAACGTTTTTGTATGGTTTGGAGACGATTCTCGTGACATATTCGTTTCTTGATCAGAACGAATTGATCAGCCAACAGTAGATCTAGTCAACAAGCAGAGAGAAATCGTTCCCTTTGTTGTGCTCGCTGCTACTTTTATTCTCGATTTTTATTTGTCGCAAACGTTATTGATGATTTTCCATGGCGCGGTTGGTTCAACGGAAACTGAAAGCAATGCTTTGATTTTTGAAGTTTTCTCGTACAATAATTGATTTTTTATACGAAACTCTTTTTATTAAGTCGAAAAAGGTCTTCAAGACTTTGGCTAATTGTCGAGTTTCAGTTTGATATTGGTACAGGTTTTTTAAATGCACGATTGCGACAAGAGATGTTCTACTGTCCTCGAAATTATGTTCGTGATTGTTTGGATACGTTGCGAACGTTTAGACAAATCTTAGATTGTCGTTTGCCTTTTGGGGTGATTTTAATGAGGCATCACATTGTCTAAGTGTTTTTCTCCCTGTTACTGCAGGAGTTTGCGTTCTCAAAATGTTTTCTTGATGCTGAGGCAAAAATATTTTGAAGTATGGGAGTATACGAGTACAGTATACGCACCTACTCCCTCCCTTTTTTTTACGAAAGAAAATTGTTGAACCAATATTTTAAAGGTAGTAAATTGGTGCTATGTATGGACATGTTTTATGAAGGTAGTAAATCGGTGCTACATATGGACATGTCAAAGTAGCGATGTTTCCGCAGATCTTACGAGAAACATTTTTGCTTTGATTTCGATCTTTGGTGAAAGTTGCTCGGAGTTACTCCTGGAGTTTTACCGAAGTCTATCCGTTGTGATCTAGTCGTGGAACGTTTTTGTATGGTTTGGAGACAATTCTCATGACATATTCATTTCTTGATGAGAACGGATTGGTCAACCAGTGGTAGATCTAGTCAACGAGCGGGGAGAAATCGTTCCCTTTGTTGTGCTCGCTGCTACTTTTATTCTCGATTTTTCTTTGTCGCAAATGTTATCGATGATTTTCCATGGATCATTTGGTTCAACGGAAACTGAAAGCAATGCTTTGATTTTTGAATATTTCTCGTACAATTTTTGATTTTTTATACGAAACTCTCTTTATTAAGTCAAAAAGGTCTTCAAGACTTTGGCTAATTGTCGAGTTTAAGTTTCATATTGGTACAGGTTCTTTAAATGCATTATTGTGACAAGAGATGTTCTACTGTACTTGAGATTATGTTCGTGATGGTTTGGATACGTTACTAGCGTTTAGACGAATCTTAGACTGTCGTTTGCCTTTTTGGGGTGATTTTATTGAGGCATCACATTGCATGAGTGTTTTTCTCCTTGTTACTGTGGGAGTGTGCGTTCTCAAAAACGTTTTCTTGATGCTGAGGCAAAAATATTTTGAAGTATGGGAGTATAGGACTATAGTTATACTACTCCCTCCCTTTTTTTACGAAAAAAAATGGTTGAACCAATATTTTAAAGGGTTGTATATCTTTTCTCTTTCGAGGATTGGATGATCAAGAATTTGGGTCGATTTAAAGATGACTTTGGGATTGTGATTTGGTGGTTTTTGGGTTGGCAACTTGGAATATGTCATTTTTAATAAAATTAGGAACGAGTCGGTTTTAAGACGATGTTTGTGTCTCTAGTTCTTTCTTTCTATAGGAACCGAACTGAATACTCTATATACTTTGCATCCCGATTTCACGATTTCTTAGACTCTTCATACTCTGCATCCGGATATAACTTTAGAGAACTTAGTCCTATGCAGTTATTAGTCTAGGGAACCTAAGTTAGAGTTTTTTCCATCATGTTTTGTTTCTATATTGCTTTTATCCAATTACTAGATGAACGTCACGAAAAGCTGTCTGGTTCTCTTGTACAAAACTTGTGAAAAGAACGAATTTTGGCTTGTTTCTTGAAAGGAGTAAATAGACAACTTTTCCTAAGGTCCAATACGAAATCAATAAAACTTGTTTTACATCTTTTCGGTCTTTTCATATTTCTTTGTTTATGTGATTATTGCAGAAACTTTGGTTCCCAAAAAAAGTAATGTTTCTTTTACAAATTTTTATTGTGCTAGTTTCAGCTCCTATGGTTTAGAGATGTCTGTGGGGAATTGAAGTTCTCTTACTCAAAATCACCAAACGCATAATTAGAAAAGATGTTCACCATTGCTAGCGTAATCGAGATTGCAAACAAAAAAGGAAAATGATAATATCTATCAAACCCCACAAATATCTTTTCATTATTGAACTAGAGAATTCTTGACGCAACAAGGTTAAAATTTCAATCCGGGGAATAAGCCAAAAACGTCTCCTGAAAAGCCTTCAGAAAGAAAAAATTAGCCCTCGCCGAAATCACGGGAAAACCAAATATTTATCTTGGAAAAGGAAGCAAAGAAAATCTGAGATTATATCCCTTGCCGGTAGATCATCTTCCAAAACATAAGTATTGGACACATCCAAGTGTCGTTTCTGCCACAACAATTTTCAACATATATTAACCACGCTAACTTCAAAACATTAGAATTAGATAAAAAGTTCCGAAAACTCACTCGGGTCAATCCTATGAAAACGATAACGAGTCTGAATAAGTTTTAACTACCTACAACACAAAACGTTGTAGCTTGTATTTTAGTCTTGGAAAGTATAGAAAAACTTGGGCATTCATGGCCCATCTTATTAGCCTTTCTTCGAAATATATTTGAATCATGATCAATAGTGTAAGGCTTGAAAAATTATATAGTGAGTGCAAATATGAAAAAGGAGGCTTAATAGTTATTGTTAGGACTACTTTGGTACAAGATATTCGTGTTCAGCTCTATTGAATGATAGGAAGAAGGAGTCAATATGTCGTATTGTTTTCTTCTGCTCTAGGTGATGTTACACCATGAGATCTTGTCTTTAGTATACTTCCATATGAGCATGAGCCAGTATGTGTATTATTTGTCTTGATAGAAGCATGAGAAATGGATTGTATAGCTTATGGTTGCCTTTCTACTGGTGATGACTACATGATCTTCTTGCTCCAGTAGATGGCTCCTCTACCAAGGATATCCTTTGGGTGTTGATGTGTGCCACAGTGGAATTGTTTTTAGATTTATAGCTGCATCCCACGTGGGGTTTGCCTACGTACCCTTGGTGGTGGTCCCACTCACAATCAAGCCATTTCTATTTCAGATTTTTGTAGGCACATGGCCTAGGTGGGAGTGTGGCATTGTGGGCACGTGGCCTTGTAATTAATTGGAATAATGTGGTCTATAGAGCGCATGGCTTGTCTAGTCGATATGCTTCATAAGCATGGTGTCGTCCTACTAATGAGCAGGAGGTCGTGGCCTGAACCAGTAGGCATCCTCGTGGCGTGCTATAATGAGCATATACATTGGTTTGGTTCATCACATAGATCTGCCTATCATGAGCATGTCAAAGACAATGATATTATGGGTCTGTCTTCCTGCCTTGGGGGCTGTTGAATCAATGACCTCTTGTGTTGGACGAATTCCCCTCTCCCTTATTGAGGGTAATGAGCCTTTTATTTATATTATAAATCGTGCATATATCATAGGATTGGGAAAAATTCATGTGTTATCTTTGGATAATAGAATAATTGATTCCTCTTAAAGATAACCACAAATATTTGATTACTTCCTATTTCTTGTAGATTTAGGAAGATTCATTATTACTTAAATTGATTTCCTTAGCCTTAAAAAACTTTTCATCTATCCTTAGGCAGAAGAAAATCGTCTGCCCTGGAAGCCAGAAGCGGGAGGCAGGAATCTGGCATCCCGCTCTTAACTATTGTGATTCCTCTTGGGTTATTCTATTCCAAACAATTCACCTTTTATTTTCTAATTCCATGTTTGAAGGCGGGAAATATCATGATTTCATTCATAGGACTTCCTAAGTTGTGCCATGGAAACATGTTCCGTGACGAATTAACAACAGAACGTCGGCTCATTTGGAGAACAAATGAGAGTTCATGGTATGATATATGGCGCATGGCCTGGATCAGTTAGTATACCTGTTTGTATGTCCCATGGAGATTATATTGTTGCCTGAACTAGTGTATGTAGACTCACAAATATTCTTCAGAGCATATGTTTGGTCTGAGTGACGATGATCGTGTAGATCTAGTTGTAAGCGTATGATCGAGGAAGGTCCTTGTGCTTCTGACTATTTTGCTAGTTGTATTGTTGTTTTTACATGTGACTCATAGCATATATATTGATGTTATTATGGTTGGTGATGTACCTAGTTTTGAATACTGATGGGCTGCACATAATGATATAATTTTGGGACAGGAGAGACACTTTCTTAGCCGGAGAGACACTTTATTAGCATGAGAGACACTTTATTAGCATGAGAGATATATGGTTACAAGGCTCGTGCTCCCTTCATTCCCGATGAGGATGAATTGATTAGGAATGGAACCACTTCCATTGTTCTTTGAGAGATTATATAGAAGTGATTTAATAAGTAAACCAACTAACATAAGCCAGTAATGCCTAGACTAAGCTTGCGAGACGTCCTTCTTCTCCTTTTTAAAGATTAGATGTTGCCATCATGGTGAGGATTAGTCAGAGTCAACCAAATGTTTGATGGAGAGGTTGCGAGCATGTGCATAGAAGATGATGCTCCTGCTTCTCCCGCCCTTGAAGCTCTTGTTGCTCCTGCTTCTAATTGATTTTGGCGGCCTTTACTTTTTTCTCCTCTGTTTATTAATGACTGAGACTTTCTATCTTGGTGTCTTCCCTGGTGCGAGTAGCCACACTCAGCCTTTCTTCGAACTAAGACTTTAGCATGTATTCCTTGAGGGTTCTTTGGCTATATGAGTCAAATCAGATTTGGAGTTTCCCTTGCTAGAGGGTTCCTTGGTCTCTCCTTTGATGCCTTAGCACTTTCTATTGACATGATGTTTCTTGTCATATTTTTCATTTCTTACTTTCCCATAGGAAAATCAGTATCCGAGTCGATATGCTGAAGTTCTCAAGTATGGATTATCTGGTCTATTGACGTTGTTATTTGTTGATCTTCGTACTGTCCAAACATCCCAGGTATGAGTAAGTAGAATCATGACTTCCTATTTTGTCTTGCTTTCCCTTGGATAAGCAAGTTAATGATGTCGATCTCCTCGAATGCCCAAATTATTTTCTCTAAGTAACTCATAACAAATTCTTTTGCCACAAATGAACGAATACTTGATACTAGAGAGCATGTCTCGTTCGTTGGCTGAACTCTTTGGCCACATAAGACTGACGACGACCCTCTACCCTAACATTCTGGACAATGAGAGTAGCACCTCTATTTGATTCCGCGGGCTCTACTTTCAAACTCTGTTCCTCCATTTCACTTAAAAACAATCCAAACCTCAGACGATCAGAGCCTAAAAGGTGGTTAAACTCTCTAACACTTAGAGGTTCTCCCAACACTTAGCCATAATAAGATCATTCACTAACAGATTAATTTTTATAAAATATATTCTTAATCCATCGTACACTCTCATACCACCATCAAACAGCCATAGATCAATCCATACTCTTTCCTGCTTGATACTGGGAACATTACATCGATACTCCACGACTCGGACTCTGCCAAACCTCGATAAACTGTTAATCCTTCCGTGTCACAATAATTCTGTTCCCTCCAAACGCCAGTCCAGTTATCTTGTTTTCTCCTGAATCCGCCAGGAACGAGTTCTTCCTAAAAATCCTCTCTTCCAATACATCCCGGCTCCCATTCCCTACCAAACCTGTAATCACTTCAGACCAAAGCTCAATCCACAGTGAAGTAAATGTTAGAATTGTGAAAATATGAGGAGAATAGTTGAGTTTATGTGAGATTTGGGTGAAGAACAATGAAGAACAGAGTAAGAACAAGAAAGTTAGTTTCTGCACACTTTAGAGAGAGAGAGAGAGGAGAGAGAAAGTGACGAATTTGGAGATTAAGAGAGAGAAGGGAGATTATTCTCCTTGCTTACATTCATTCTGATATGTTACATTATATAGAAATACAAGAAACCAAAGGAAACAATAAAATAATGACTCTGGACCACATGGATAGTGACAGGTCATGAACAGCTATATTCCTTAAGAGAGACATGTGACTCTCTCTCCATTTGAATTCAAACTGGTCTAACAAAGCTCCAAAGGTCTCCTTGACTTCTTCTAGTCAGAGTACACCAAATATCTCCTTACCTTTCCTCCAAAGGAAAGTTAGGTCAAGTTAGATACCTTGTAGAGCAAGACTGTACAAACTAACTTCTACCTCAAGTATCCAGAGCATTTCTTCTCTTTGTCTCTTTTATTTCTCTTTGGTTCTTCATCTCAATAGTCAAGAATCAAGAGGATGAGGAGATTTATTAAGATCCATAGTCAACATCTGATGATCCTCGTGCTTGGTTCCTTTTTTCCTTGTTGTGCATTTTTTTTCATTTTATTAACAATGTGATCTTTGTTGAACCTGTAATAGGAGAGACTACTAGTAAGTCGGAATGAGGTGACAAAAATAAAGTGAAGAAAGAAAAAAACACATAGAATTTGTTCTTGAGGTTTGTTTCCTATATCCCTGAAATCTAGATTTTGAATCCAATAGAACAAGAAAGCAAAACAAATTATACCAATTCACAAATGCGTAAAAAAGGTACAGGCCACTTGAATTACCACTTAAAGTTATGTTTTTTTTTTGTTTTGGACATATAATTTAAAACAGTACAAATTTTAAAATCCATATTTTCTGAAAAAATATATTTTCTACCTGATTAGAAATGCAGAAAACATTCCGCATTCGCACCCCTCGTGCCCAATCCTAAAACATTTGGTTGTTTAATCATTTCATCTTCATTTATTTACGAATTGTATTTGTTTCAAAATCGATTTGCCATGTTTCTTGGTGGATCATTACTCTCGTTATACTTGGTGGATCATTACTCTTCGTTATACTTTGTTTAATCTATTTAATCTACTTAAACAGAAATATCCACTGCACAGTCTCCACTGCTATTAACTTATAGCCCTTTAATTCCATCATACTCTTCTCCCTCTGAGCCCACTGCCCATTCTCAAAATGAACCAACAACCTTGGCTCAGCATAACCCTATTACAATAGAGCACATTGATTGACTACAAAATGAGTTGCAACCAACGATTCAGCCTACACCACCATCAAACACATATCCATCCCTATCTACCCTACCTGAGCAGCCTATTTTACTACAAAATCCAGCATAAGAACATCCACAAAATATCAACAAAATGCAAACAAGAGTCCGAAATAGAATTTCAAAGCCGATTTAGAAACTAACTCCTTGAGTTGCTTGACAGAAAAGTTCAGATATGGAATCTATTACAATCTCTCAAGCCATGAAACATGATGAGTGGAGATGTGCAGCCAACTCTAAATTTGATGTCCATATTAAAAATCGTATATGGGATCTTGAGCCTAACATGCATGAGCACAATATCATTGGATGTCAATGAAAGTTCTATGATACAAAGGGTGTCTTGTCTTAAGAGATTATACACAGAAACATGGGATAGACTACTCTGAAACTTTCAGCTCCATTACTAAATCCACCACAATTCGTCTAGTTCTCGATATTGAGATTACAAAGTTGTGGCCTATCAAGCATTTGGACATCAACAACGATTTTCTCCAAGGGGAACCTACTGAAGTTGTTTGTCGACAAAGAGCAGCCCAATCATGTATGTAGCCAACCTATGGCCTCAAACAAGTGCTGCAATCATGGTACTTCCGTACTTGTCTATGTCGATGCATACTTGTCACTGGAAACAACTCGAGGTTTGTCTCCCAACTTGCCTCCTCTGCTGAACGCTTCTCCATCAAAGACCATGTTGATCTCCACTACTTTCTTGGAATCGGAGCAACTCAAACCACTCAAGTACTCCATTTGATGCAACAGAAGTACATCACAGAACTCCTACATAAGAACAACATGTCTGATGCCAAACAGGTTGCTACACCACTGACACTTAGCGGCAGCACTCCTCTCGACGATTTTGTGTTTGGCAGCCTCCAGTATCTAGCATTCACAAGACTGTATATTTCCTATGCTCTCTCACACCTCTCACAAGTACTTATGCACAACCCGACCATTGATCACTGGCAGGCAGCAAAACATGTGCTTTTGTATCTTGCCCGCACACTCTCTCATGGTATCTTCATTCACAAGAACACAACATTCTCACTGCATGCATTCTTCGATTTGGATTGGGCAGCTGATACAAATGACTTTATTTCAACCAATGGATATTTTATCTACTTAGCTGGGTTAAAACCCAATCTTGTGGTAGGGTGTAGCTCGATCTTCTACTGAAGCTGAATATTGTGCTGTTGCTAACACTGCTTCTGGGTAACATGGCTGTGCTCATTTCTATCTAATATACACCTACAGTTATCAATCCCTCGTGTGATCTATTGTGACAACGTCGGGACAACATATCTTTGTGCCAAACTGGTATTTCACTCTACTATGGCATAGTGCCTTGGATTATCATTTTACAAGAAATATGATACATCTCCGTGTCAAACATGGATCCACACGAGATCAACTTGCATATACACTCACCAAACCGCTCCCAAAATCTCATTTTCAGACAGTTTGTTGCAAGATTGGAGTGATCCCCGTCTTTCCATCTTGAGGAGGCGTATAGGAGATATATGTAAATGTCATAAGTCATGACTCTATCTTGTAGTTACTATACCCTAATATCCTACTTATGTACATGTATATATTGAGTTAAATCATCTTATAAGAAGATATATTTCCCATAGTATATATCTTTCACTCAATTGTGTGTGTTGCTGTGTTGATTTTTCTCATTGTTATTATGAATTATATAATATAAAACCAACATTATTTATCACACATCGGATTCTCTCCCCCTCCCATAGAACTGATACAGTTTTATTGGTAGTTAATATTTTTAAAGCAAATTAAATAATCGAAAATATATCTGAGGTTCTGAAAATTTTATTTTCTTAACTTTTATTCACAAATTTAAGATAAAAAGATAAATATGAAAAATATAATATAATATAATTTTTTTTGGATAAATATAGTTAAGCTATGTCATACATCATAATAGTAATATCTTGCCTCTTTATATTTGTTTTCTTCAGATTTTAACTTTCACCTTTAAATTGGTAAAGATTTGAAATCAGCAAAATTAAACAATGATGTCAAAGCTCAGATACAGCAAGAAGGGAGTATCTAATATTCGTCCTTCAAGAACAGTATTATAGTTACTTGATTAAATCTAACATGCAACAAAAAAAACATTTAAAGTTTTATTCGATAGGATCTTTGATATCATTGCCATCCCAGGCTTTATTAAGTTTACATATGACAATAGCACACAAGACGACAATTTTGCATATATGATCCTAGTATTTTAATGTTTGTTTTGAGTGCCCAGGATAAAAAGTTTCAGCCTCAGAAAAGAGAAAGCATTGACCGTGCTTATCAGCCTGAGATTTGGAAACGCATGTACGCAAAAAATGGCATCAATACTCCAAGGAAGTTTTTTCCAAAATTTCTCTTCACTAAATTTTACATGTTCTTTAGATTTTTTTTGCCTGATTCATTTCTTTTTGATATAGATAAAATAGATTTGAGGTCAAATCCTTTTCAAGAGGGAAGGAATTATGTGCCCTTTGATAGCATACTTGGCAAAACAGACATGCATGGCTTGATTATGGGAAGTAGTAAAGATATATGTTAATTGTTTGACTCATATATTCCAAACCACGAGGCTTCTACACTTGAAATTACTTGGAGAATTTTTTCAACTCAATTATGGATCTCCTTGAAGAAGAATCAGATCAAACAGAGTTCAGATGTGGGAGTTATGCCATTTACAAACCAGATGATCTTCAGTTTTCGCGAATTCAGACATGTGTGCATTCATGTGAGCTGGACCGACACTGCCTTGGATCTGGATGAGCTAACTGACACTATATTGGATGACCTGAATACTCAATTGAGCTGGAATTAGACTATCCTAGACGAGCTGAGCTAGATTGACACTCATTTGGACGAGCTGGGCGAGCTAATTCGATCTTCCGAGCTGGTTCGACCACCCGAGAAACTGAAAATGGCTAACCTTATTTCTGATGGACCAATGACCAATTAAATCATGCCAAAGGAGAGTATTCATGACTTAAATGTCCAAGAAATCATTGTGCTTGATGGTTTTCGAAAATATTCAAAAACAGACTTGTTTGGTCCAAATAGAGAAAACGATAAAATATTGGCTAAGGGAAAAGATGGATTTCGACCAATCCTCAAAGGAACATGTCTTGGCTCATATTAAGATCATATTATTCACTTTCAAAGTCTTGTCGTGGCTATATCAAGAGGTAGTCAAGTTTTAGTCAAAGACTTTATTTAGTCAAGTCTTTGTTTCAATTTTCTATGCCTTTTTTAGCACATTCTTTTTTTGATTTCTACAACTTGTAATCCTATAAATAGGGCCTAAGAGCCACAAAAAAATGATTGAGTTTCCTCCCTTTATTTGAGTTTATCTCTTTTTTTGTTTAGAACACTTCTTGTTTCTTGTTGAGTTTCCTCCAAGTAAATATTCTCTATTTCATTGGACTTGTGTGTCATATCAAACAACGTTTAGAAACCCTTCTTTTGTTGGCATTGTGCGTCATATCAAGCAACAACTGAAGTTTGGTGGTATCAAGAGACTTTCCGCCCCTATTGTGTCACCTTTCGCTCCACCAGGTCTCCCTTTGGCGAGTTCATATCCCCTTAGTCCGATTGAGTGATCTTGTCCAAATCTAGGACGTATCAAAAGCCATCCTTGATGGACTTAAAACACGTTCGGACGCCAAGAAGGGTAGATGGACTGACAAACTTGAAAGAGTCTTATGGTCTCATCGCACAACTTCATGATGCGCGACGGGAGAAACCATGATCGCCCTCGTGTACGGAGCAGAGTGCATGATCCCAGCAGAGGTTGAATTTCCCGGAGTACGCAGAAGGTTACTCCCAGAACAAGAAGAATCAAACAATCTGATACTTCTCGAAGAGCTCGACCTGATCAACAAACGCTGGGATCATGCCCTTATAGGAATCCAAAATTATCAACACTTAGCTGCCAAGTACTATAACGCTAACGTACGAAGAAGCAAATTCAAAGAAGGGGACCTAGTCCTTCGAAAAGTTTTCCAGAACACCGCCGAACGAAACGCTGCGAAACTCGGAGCAAACTGGGAAGGACCCTACAAAATAATAAAGTTATACAACCAGGCTCGTACGAAATTGAGAATATGCAGAACATCAAAATTCCAAGAACTTGGAATGCGATGCACCTCAAGAAGTACTACCACTACAACAACGTTTAGAGCTGAACTACGAGATGGCTTGATTCCCGAAAAGGGTACGTAGGCAGTTTGTCACAAGACGAGCCCAGATGCCCCCTTATTAAAAAGGGAGGGGGAGTGGGTACGTATACGTATACTCGTATACTCCCAAAAACTCAAAACTATTCATTGTTGACAAAGAGCAGCCCAATCATGTATGTAGCCAATCTATGGCCTCAAACCGGCGCTGCGATCATGGTACTTACGTACTTTTCTATGTCGATGACATACTTGTCACTGGAAAAAACTCGAGGTTTGTCTCCCAACTTGCCTCCTCTGCTGAACGCTTCTCCATCAAAGACCATGTTGATCTCTACTACTTTCTTGGAATCGGAGCAACTCAAACCACTCAAGGACTCCATTTGATGCATCAGAAGTACATCACAGATCTCCTACATAAGAACAATATGTATGATGCCAAACTGGTTGCTACACCACTGTCACTTCACGGCAGCACTCCTCTCGACGATTTTGTGTTTGGCAGCCTCCAGTATCTAGCATTCACAAGACTGTATATTTCCTATGCTCTCTCACACCTCTCACAACTTATGCACAATCCGACCATTGATCACTGGCAGGCAACAAAACATGTGCTTTGGTATCTTGCCCGCACACTCTCTCATCTCATCTTCATTCACAAGAACACAACCTTCTCACTTCATGAATTCTTCGATTTGGATTGGGCAGCTGACACAAATGACTCTATTTCAACCAATGGATATTTTATCTACCTAGCTAGGTAAAACCCCAATCTCTTGGTAGGGTGTAGCTCGATCTTCTACTGAAGCCGAATATTGTTCTGTTGCTAACACTGCTTCTGACATGGCTGTGCTCATTACAATCTAATATACACCTACAGTTATCAGTCCCTCGTGTGATCTATTGTGGCAACGTCGGGACAATATATCTTTGTGCCAAACTGGTATTTCACTCTACTATGAAGCATATTGCCTTGGATTATCATTTTACGAAAAATATGATATATCTCTGTGTCTAACATTATTCCACATGATATCAACTTTCAGAAATACTCACCAAACCGCTCCCAAAATCTCATTTTCAGACAGCTTGTTGCAAGATTGGAGTGATCCCAGTCTTTCCATTTTGAGGGGGCGTATAGGAGATATATGTAAATGTCATAAGTCATGACTCTATCTTGTAATTACTATATACGCTAATATCCGACTTATGTACATGTATATATTGAGTTAAATCATCTTATAAGAAGATATATTTTCCATAATCTATATCTTTCACTCAATTGTGTGTGTTGCTGTGTTGATTTTTCTCATTGTTATTATGAATTATATAATATAAAACCAACATTATTTATCACACATCGGATTCTCTCCCCCTCCCATAGAACTGATACAGTTTTATTGGTAGTTAATATTTTTAAAGCAAATTAAATAATCGAAAATATATCTGAGGTTCTGAAAATTTTATTTTCTTAACTTTTATTCACAAATTTAAGATAAAAAGATAAATATGAAAAATATAATATAATATAATTTTTTTTTGGATAAATATAGTTAAGCTATCTCATACATCATAATAGTAATATCTTGCCTCTTTATATTTGTTTTCTTCAGATTTTAACTTTCACCTTTAAATTGGTAAAGATTTGAAATCAGCAAAATTAAACAATGATGTCAAAGCTCAGATACAGCAAGAAGGGAGTATCTAATATTCGTCCTTCAAGAACAGTATTATAGTAACTTGATTAAATCTAACATGCAACAAAAAAAACATTTAAAGTTTTATTCGATAGGATCTTTGACATCATTGCCATCCCAGGCTTTATTAAGTTTACATATGACAATAGCACACAAGACGACAATTTTATTTGATATGCATACCGATAGAGAACAAATGTTCAAGACACCCTCATGGATTTATTGATTCATACGATTGAATAGGCACTCTTCTTGATCTCAGACGGGCAGTTGTCCCGGTCGGCATATAGTTGATGCGGCGGCTCATCGACGGCAAGCCATTGCTCCACTGTGAAGTGTTGATGCTTGCTCACAGTTCCAGTCTTGCTCGTCGTAACTTCCACGTACTCAACATACCAGCCGGGCTTGTTGCCGGAGCCGTCAGACCTCAGAGTCATAAAACATACTGGGCTCGGCAGACACCGCTCCGTCCCAGTGAAAATGTCCAGATTACCGTTCTCGAAGTAGTCGCGACCTGGCGTGGTCCCACCCCAACTCACTATGTCGTTAATTTCGATGTACTCTCGGGACTTGTCGGCCAGTACAATCCCTATGAGCGAATCTGTGCCGGAGTCGGCTCTCGTTCCGGTTTGGATATTTATGGTGTAATGGCAAGTTTCCTGTGAAATCAAGAGAAAAATATATAACTCAAAGGAAGAGAAGAAAAAATAAATATAGTTTAAACTAATTTGGCTAAATAAAAAATGTCATAGTCTAGATGATTGATGATGAAATTTGGGGGACATACATCCGCCAATGCAATGACAGAGATGGTGGCGATGAGGACGGAGAGGAGGATAATGTCTTCACGAGCCATAGTTAGTGCTTTGAATGTGAGAAATAGAGGTTTGATCTAACCAACTATTTATAGAGTTGGAGACTCGAGATTTTTTTCAAGGTGAAGATGCCATTTATTAGCTGTTTTTGTGTAGTCGTAGTGTGAAGTTGACGTGTCAACCACCAAGAAAATAAGTAAAACGTTTGCTATGCTTGGATCATACTAAATTCTTAGATTAGTTGGAGTGAATCATTTAATTTTAATATATCTAGTATGACATACATGTCATCCCTATTCGGTTTTTAGGGTTGAGATGCAGTATAACATTATGATTCATGGTCAAGAGATTCACCTCGTTGCCTTGCGTGTCGGGTCTACATGTGTTGCTTCCAGAGTAGGTGGCTGTCGATGAACTTGTCTAAGCTTGTATTCTTCTCCTTCCATTAAGCACCACACGAACAGAAGAAGCGAGAGAGACAGAGGGTAAGGACACTAACCGAGAGCGCCCAGGTATCCGACTACACAACCTCACTTTCGTCGCCAAAGTTGGCTTGTGCTCGACACAACACACTATCTGATAGCACCTCCCAAACCTGCACACAACCAACCAAGTACACTACTAAACACAGATCAAGAGACCCATGGTCAGCATTGGGATATGGACTTGGATCAACTGAAACACCACAACGAGTACGGATAAACCGAGACTCACACGAACGGCTGCAGCTCTTGAGAACCAATGAACGGATGGAAGAGACTTGTGAAACTCATTCTCTGAGAGGCTAAACCTCCGAGCAAGAAGCCACACTCTTCAGAGTAGCTGTTTTGGAAATTTTGTAGAAGCTGACCCCAAGTAGTGATAGATCCAGCAGGAAGAGACTTCAGCCATCTCAGTGCCTTGTTACTTAGAGAGAATGCAAAGAGCTTGCACCTGTGGTAGTCATAAGGAAATCCATGTTACCTCGTAGTATTCCAGATTTCCTCGAGGTTTTCAATGTATTTCATTGAACTTTATGAGGGTAGTCTATCAAACAAGTCCTGCTTTATCAGAGCGATGATATGCGTCTTTATCTTGTAACCTTCCATGAACCGGAACAAGCTGAATCGCAGAACTGTTTTGGTAGAAGAAACTGAAACAATATCTATAGTAAGCATTTTCAAATGAGACCCCTTCAGGAACTCTCTTCACTCGCTTGCGAAAACCAGCCAACTCTTATGCGTTAATAGACCATCTCAAATGCAAGGTACACACTTGACTCTAGATTTAAACCTTTGGGCAATTGGAATTGGATTGATCGAGTATACCGGTGATGAATCCATCAGTGAATATTGATCGACATTAGATGAATATCGATCGTCACCTTGTTAAACTTTTCGTGTGCTTTCCAGATGGGTGTCGGTGGACACTAGGTGGTTGTCGATCTACGCTTGTATTCAGTGTCGAGAGAGCAGTGCATGGTCGATTCTGATCTTAAAAAAACTCAAATATTCGTGGGCACGTGGAGGTGTCTACCGACCCTTGTGATGGCTTCAATCGACACCTTGCCCGGGTCAACAAGAACAGCTTTGTTCATCAAGTTTTTTTCCGAATTTCATGTTGTTCTTCACTTCCCAGCAGGATAGCAATGGCAAATTGCTTTGGGCAGTATCTGACTTCCCAGGAAGGATTTTTCTTGCCTTATCACAGCCTCAATAGTTTGAGCAACCTGAACATCTAGATTTTTCACATGGGTGTTTAGAGTTTCAAACTTCTCATTCAGAATGATATCCATCTTTTTGTTCAAGTTCACACCTTGTTGTTGCTGATTGTCCATGATTTGTTCCAACATCCCTTCCATCCTACTCGCTTGAGTTCCACATGAGGATTCTGGTAAGTAAATGATCCATATTTCCTTGTGAAGCAGTTGTCACTCTGAGAATACTTTTGATACTGAGAGTTTTGGGTGTAATTAGAGGATTTCTGATTGTTTGTGATGCCACTCCCCTGATCATTTCTACTGAAGTTCATGTTCCCAAGCTAATTTCCAAACCTATGACCTTGAAGACAAATTTTATATTCTCCAACAATCTCTTCACATGTTACAATAGTCTCAACCTATGCAACGAATTGAACATGCTTCTTGCCCACAATGAGGTTATGAACTGTGAGGAGTTTATTTCATCCATAAAGCTATTTGAAGTTCCAAGACCTACAGCTGATTCAAGTTGCGAGACTGCAAAACCAGCTTCAGCATTGGTAGACACTCAGCCCAACTCAAGATAATTTACAACAATGCCATGGACGAGTTTTGACATAGTCTATAAGGTCTTGCCATTGTTTAGGAAAAGAAGAGACCACAATACATAGATTTTAAAGCATAATATTTTTTAGTTTTTAGTAGTCTGGGGACAAGATCTGAACTCCTTCAGAGATTTGTATTGGAATCCCATTATCTATTCTATGCATTTTATTATTCAGTTTATCATGTTTTCTATGATTATGTCTGAGTAATTGTTTTGTTATATTTAGGGTTCATTATGGTATTGATGGATTAGCTCAAAAGTAGGTTGCTAGGATGAAAAGATATCCATCTTTGGAATTGTGTTTAATGCTTGTGTTCTAGAGTAGCTAACTAGAACTCTGAACCTAAGACATAGAAAACTACGAGAGTAGGTTCTTTGCATGAATTGATTCCAATGAGTTAGGTTGTTAGATACATGCAAGAGCTGATTTAATTAACTTAGCGGGCACACTTCCTGTCCGATAACCATCAATCGACACATTTCCCTTATCGTTTTCGACCTGATTGCGTACTGATTTAAAGTCCACAATAATTTCTCGGCTTGTACGAATTATCTGTTAGGAATCAAGCATCTCTCCAAAGACAATTTTTTAGTCGTCAGGAAGTGCTGACCAAAATTTCGGATTTCTTTTATAGCGCTATTATCTTTGTGTCGGATGTGTGAGAGCTATCTCTATGAGATGGCTTCTGTTTAGGACATTAAGAGCTTGTTGTCATCAGCAACAAACATAATGGTTGATATTACAAGTTTTGATTCTTCTCGAAGGATATGTGTTTGAGAAGATGTTAGTGTGTATGACCATGGGGTCTTCCATGAAGGTGTTTTTATCAAAAAAGGTAATTTTGTCAAACAACGGTTCTTCTAGCGTATGCGATGTCTCGCGATGCTGAGATTGGTTTTTCTTTCATATGCCGAGTTTCGTGCTTGAAATGTTAGTGGGATTGAAGATGTTTTGTGGTGTTGCAAGGGTTTTATAACAACCTCCCCGTGGGACCCAGTTGGCCAGTACATCTGCAGATCAATTGGTGACAGCTTCTTTGTGGGAGAGTGTTAAAGGGTGAGGTCGGGGGTTTGAACCTCACCAATAACCTACCTGTGCGACGGACTGCACAGGGGAGGGGTTAGGGTCGATGCACTGCAGCGCCATCAAGGTTGTGCCGACGTACTGTCCAGCTAGGTCCCACGGGGAGATTGTTAGAAGAAAGTCAACTTTTTATGTAATAACCCGTCCCGTGGAACCCGGCCGGCGCTGCAGTGCATCGACCCTAACCCCTCCTCTGTGATACAACTTGCCCGAATTCACCCATAGGCCTCGGCTCACAAGTGGGTTATTGGTGCGCTTGGCGCTACTCGAACCCAAGGCCTCACTCTTTAACAACCTCCTCACATGACAAGCTGTCACTAATTGAGCACTTGTAACGCCCCGACCGACCACGGCTAATGGGCCACCCACGCCCTCTCTCTCGGCATGTGGGCCCCATCCCGTCCGATGGATGTGCTTTAATTTTTCAAAGGCTCGAAATCAGTGTTTACTGACCCTGCAATTACCACCCGATTGTTCCCCGTGTTTTGGCCTCACTCGCACGGTATTGCGAATCACTTCCCGATAGGTCACCCATCCTTTCACTACTCCAGGCCAAGCACGCTTAACCCTGGAGTTCTAAACAGATGTGTGACGGAAAAGGTAAGTCAACTTTGGTGACATAGATAGCCAAATCAATTCTCTTAAGCTTTTCAACATATCACAACTTGGGATGTTACAATTCACGCTTAAAGAACGCAACGTCCTCGTTGCGCCACACGACCGCTCTCAAGACGCCTCTCGGGTCAGAACCAAGATGGCTAATCAGCTCTGATACAACTTGTAACGCCCCGACCGCCCATGGCTAATGGGCCACCCACGCCCACTCTCTAGGCCTGTGGGCCCCATCCCGTCCGACGGCCGTGCGTTAATTTTTCCAAGGCTCGAAATCAGTGTTTACTGACCTTGCAATCACCACCCGACCTTTTCCCGTGTTTTGGCCTCACTCGTACGGTATCGCGAATCACTTCCATATATGTCACCCATCTTTTCACTACTCCAGGCCAAGCACACTTAATCTTAGAGTTCTAAACAGATGTGTGACGGAAAAGGTAAGTCAACTTTGGTGACATAGGTAGCCAAATCAATTCTATTAAGCCTTTCTACATATCACAACTCGGGATGTTACATGTTTAGTCTTAACCTTGCGTTGGAGAAACATTTTTGTTTGTCTCCGGATTTCCGCAGCCAAAATTGTTGTTCCGGTTTGGCTGTTAAGTAGTTAGTTCTATGATAGAAGAATTAGGACCAAGGGGTCGCGTAGATTTTTACCTGGGAAGAGGTGTTTTCCTTCACTATGCTTTGTGAAGATTCGGCCCTCTGAGAATTACTTCATGTATTTTTAAGGAAGTTTTGTATGGGTCCAGGAGCTTTGTTATGCGTTTTTATGGGTAAAAACGTTGCGAGCTTAAAGTGAGTTGTGATTTATTTTGACAAGTTCAAGCTTTCCGTTAACCGTTTGGTTATTTCGACTGAGTCACATTGTTAAGATTTTATCGTATGATTTCTGATTCTGGGCTATACGATAATTATTTGTGTAATTGTCAATTTTAGACAAATTGTGGATTGTCGTTTAGCTGTTTAAGTTGTCGGATGGAGCGGTGGTTGCTCGAATGTTTTTGCTTGGCACGAAGGATATGTTCAGCCACATAGCCGAGGACGTTTTTGGTCAAGGATTAGACCATGGCACTTTTTAAGGTAATGTTAGTTTAGAATTGTCCTAAAGAGGATGCTGAGTTCTGTTTCGGACCTGTACTGGAAGGCGGAATTGGCCCTGGCCAAAGAACGTTTGTCAAGATTGATAGGCCAAGTATGGCCGATGGTTGTAGAAAACAATTTTCCACTTTTATTTTTCTGTTATATGTTGAATGTTTCGTACAACATTTCCGTTAGTTGTATGAAAATTGTTTTGTCTTTGTCCAAGGAAGACGAAGCTTGATATAGAATCCGTGCAGAATCAATTGCGAGATGATTGACTGCTCGGATGTAACCGAGGGAAGTGAAAGGCAGGAGCCAGCCAGCCGCAGGGCTAAAGGATTATATCTGTTAGAGCGTAGGTGTGAAGAGATAAAGTTTAAATTTGTCGTCCAATGTCGTATCATATAGCTTTGTTTCTGTTATACGAAAACACTTTTTCGTAAAACCTATTGTTTACTTTCGAAAGTGGCTTCTTATAACTTGATTTGATTGTACGAAGGATTTTTTGCGTAAGTTTTACAAGGAGGAATTCTTATAGAAATATATGGAGAGCGTTTCTTGCAGATTACTCGTGATGTTTGCGAGCGAGGATTTGGTTTTCCTCATTCTGGTTTCTCTATTGTGAAGTTTTTTGCATGATATCGATCTTGTTTTCCTAAAGAATATTTCATATAAAATTTTTAATTATACGAAAGTAATGGGCGACCAGTTTTATGAAGGTAGTAAATCGGTGCTATGTATGGACATGTCAAATTAGCGATGTTTCCGTAGATCTTACGAGAAACGTTTTGCTTTGATTTCGATCTTTGGTGAAAGTTTCTCATAGTTAATCCTCAAGTTTTACGGAAGTTTATTCGTTGTGATATAGTCGTGGAATGTTTTCGTATGGTTTGGAGAGGATTCTCATGACATATTCGTTTCTTGAGAAGAATGAATTGGTCAACCAGCGGTAGATCTAGTCAACGATCGGGGAGAAATCGTTCCCATTGTTGTGCTCGCTGCTACTTTTATTCTCGATTTTTCTTTGTCGCAAATGTTACTGATGATTTTGCATGGCTCAGTTGGTTCAACGGAAACTGAAAGCAATGCTTTGATGTTTGAAGATTTCTCGTACAATTTTTTTATTTTTTATACGAAACTCTCTTTATTAAGTCGAAAAAGGTCTTCAAGACTTTAGCTAATTGTTGAGTTTTAGTTTGATAATGGTACAGGTTTTCTAAATGCATGATTGCGACACGAGATGCTGTACTGTCCTCGAGATTATGTTCGTGATGGTTTGGATACGTTGCTAGCGTTTAGACGAATTTGAGATTGTCGTTTTCCTTCTTGGGGTGATTTTTATGAGCATCACATTGCCTGAGTGTTTTTCTCCATGTTGCTGCGGGAGTTTGCGTTCTCAAAAGCGTTTTCTTAATACTGAGGCAAAAAATTTTGAAGTATGGGAGTATACGTGCATAGTATACGCACCTACTCCCTCCCTTTTGTTTTACGAAAGAAAATGGTTGAACCGATATTTTAAAGGGTTGTATACGTTTTCTCTTTCGAGGATTGGCATGATCAACAATTTAGGTCGATTTAAAGTTGACGTTGGGATTGTGATTTGGTGGTTTTTGGGGTTGGCGACTTGGAATATGTCGGTTTATGAAAATTAGGAACGAGTCAGTTTTAAGACAAAGTTCGTGTCTCTAGTTCTTTCTTTCTTTAGGAACCGAACTAAATACTCTATATATTCTGCATCCGGATTTCACGATTTCTTAAACTCTACATACTCTGCATCCGGATATAACTTTAGAGAACTTAGTTCTATGCAGTTATTAGTCTAGGGAACCTAGGTTAGAGGTTTTTCCATCATGTTTTGTTTTTATATTGCATTCATCCAATTACTAGATGATCGTCACCAAAAGCAGTCTGATCTCTTGTACAAAACTTGTGAAATGAACGTGTTTTTGCTTGTTTCTTGAAAGGAGTAAATAGACAACTTTTCCTAAGGTCCAATACGAAACCTATAAAAACTGTTTTACATCTTTTCCGTCTATTCATATTTCTTTGTTTCTTGTGATTATCGCAGAAACTTTGGTTCCCAAAAACTAATGTTTCTTTTACAAATTTTTATTGTGCTAGTTTCAGCTCCTACGGTTTAGAGATGTTTGTGAGGGAATTGAAGTTTTCTTACTCAAAATCACCAAACGTATAATTAGAAAAGATGTTCACATTTGCTAGCGTAATCGAGATAGCACACACAAAAGGAAAATGATAAAATCTATCAAACCCCACAAATATTTTGACGCAACAAGGGTAAAATTTCAATCTGGGGGATCAGCTAAAACGTCTCCTGAAAATCCGTCAGAAAGACATAAGTAGCCCTCACCGAAATCACGGGAAAACCAAATATTCTCTTGGAAAGGGAAGCAAAGAAAATCTGAGATTATATCCCTCGCCGTTCCGAAACATAAGAATTGAACACATCCAAGTGTCGTTTCTGCCAAAACAATTTTCAACATATATTAACCACATTAACTTCAAAACATTAGAACTAGGTCAAAAGTTCCGAAAACTCACTTGGGTCAATCCTATGAAAATGAGAATGAGTCTGAAATAAGTTTTAACTACCTACTACACAAATCGTTGTAGCTTGTATTTTAGTCTTGGAAAGTATACAAAAACTTTTGCACTCATGGCCCATCTTATTAGCCTTTCTTCGACATATGTTTGAATCATGATCAATATTGTAAGGCTCGACAAATTATATAGTGAGTTCAAAAAAAAATCAAATGGAGAATGAAAAAGGAGGCTTCATAGTTACTGTTAGGATTACTTTGGTCCAAGTTATTTGTGTTCCCCTCTATTGAATGATATGAAGGAGTCAATATGTTGTATTGTTTTCTTCTGCTCTAGGTGATGTTACACCATGAGATCTTGTCTTTAGTATACTTACATATGAGCATGAGCCAGTATGTGTATTAGCTGTCTTGATAGCAGCATGAGAAATATAGCTCATGGTCGCCTTTCTACTGGTGATGACTACATGATCTTCCTGCTCCAGTAGATGGCTCCTCTGCAACCAAGGATATCCTTTGGGTGTTGATGTGTGTCACAGTGGAAGTTGCTTATATTTATAGCTGCATCCCACGTGGGGTTTGCCTACGTACCCTTGGTGGTGGTCCCACTCACAATCAAGCCATTTCTAGTTCAAATTTTGTGGGCACATGGCCTAGGTGGGAGTGTGGCATTGTGGGCACGTGGCCTTGTGGTTGATTGGAATAATGTGGTGTATAGAGCGCACGGCTTGGCTAGTCGATATGCTTCATAAGCATGGTTTCTTCCTACTAATGAGCAGGAGGTCGTGGCCTGAACCAGTAGCTATCCTCGTGGCATGCTATAACGAGCATATACATTGGTTTGGTTCATCACATAGATCTGCGTATCATGGGCATGTCAAAGAAGATTATATTCTGGGTATGTCTTCCTGCCTTGGGGGCTGTTGAATCAATGACCTCTTGTGCTGGACGAATTCCCCTCTCCCTTCTTTAGGGTAAGGAGCCTTTTATTTATATTATAAGTTGTGCATATATCATAGGATTGGGAAAAAAATCATGTTTATCTTTGGATAATGGAATAACTGATTCTCTTAAAGATAACCACAAATATTTGATTACTTCCTATTTCTTGTAGATTTAGGAAGATTCATTATTACTTAAACTGATTTCCTTAGCCGTAAAAAAATTTCCATCTATCCTTAGGAAGAAGAAAAACGTCTGGCCTGGAAGCCAGAAGCGGGAGGCAGGAATCTGGCATCTCGCTCTTTGGGATTCCATTTGGGTTATTCTATTCCCAACAATTCACCTCTTATTTTCTGGTTCCATGTTTGAAGGCGATAAATATCATGATTTCATTCATAGCTTCCTAAGTTGTTCCATGGAAACATGTTCCTTGTCGAATTAACAACAGAACATCGGCTCATTTGGAGAACAAATGAGAGTTCATGGCACGATATATGGCGCATGGCCTGGATCAGTTAGTATACCTGTTTGTATGTCCCATGGAGATGATATTGTTGCCTGAACTAGTGTATGTAGACTCACAAATATTCTTCAGGGCATATGTTTGGTCTGAGTGACGATGATCGTGTAGATCCCGTTGTAAGCGTATGATAGAGGAAGGTCCTTGTGTTTTCGACTATCTTGCTAGTTGTATTGTTTTTTTGACATGTGACTAGCCTATATATTGATGTTATTATCGTTGGTGAGATACCTAGTTTTGAATTCTGGTGGGCTGCACATAAATGATATAATTTTGGGGCAGGAGAGGCACTTTCTTAGCAGGAGAGACACTTTATTAGCATGAGAGATCTATGGTCAGAAGGCCCTTGCTGCCTTCTTTCCTGATGAGGATGACTTGATTAGGAATGGAACCACTGCCATTGTTCTTTGAGAGATTATGCAGAAGTGATTTAATAAGTAAACCAACTAACATAAGCCAGTAATGCCTAGACTAAGCTTGCGAGACGTCCTTCTTCTCCTTTTTAAAGATTAGATGTTGCCATCATGGTGAGGATTAGTCAGAGTCAACCAAATGTTTGATGGAGAGGTTGCGAGCATGTGCATAGAAGATGATGCTCCTGCTTCTCCCGCCCTTGAAGCTCTTGTTGCTCCTGCTTCTAATTGATTTTGGCGGCCTTTACTTTTTTCTCCTCTGTTTATTAATGACTGAGACTTTCTATCTTGGTGTCTTCCCTGGTGCGCGTAGCCACACTCAGCCTTTCTTCGAACTAAGACTTTAGCATGTATTCCTTGAGGGTTCTTTGGCTATATGAGTCAAATCAGATTTGGAGTTTCCCTTGCTAGAGGGTTCCTTGGTCTCTCCTTTGATGCCTTAGCACTTTCTATTGACATGATGTTTCTTGTCATATTTTTCATTTCTTACTTTCCCATAGGAAAATCAGTATCCGAGTCGATATGCTGAAGTTCTCAAGTATGGATTATCTGGTCTATTGACGTTGTTATTTGTTGATCTTCGTACTGTCCAAACATCCCAGGTATGAGTAAGTAGAATCATGACTTCCTATTTTGTCTTGCTTCCCCTTGGATAAGCAAGTTAATGATGTCGATCACCTCGATTTGTTCATGTGTTATTCCCTCATAATGCATCAAGTGGAAGAGTAGATGGGTCAAGACCTAATTTTTTGAAAAAGAGCATTCTAGTGAAGTTAAGGATCAAGAAGATGAGGAGATTTATTAAGATCCATAGGCCACATCTGAT